>JASANE010024940.1:0-189819 GCA_030248225.1 Trileptium ribeirensis | reverse complement strand
TGAGAAGCCAGTATTACATTTGCAGTCATAACTTCCGGGCGAATTGAGACAAACGGATCGATTGAGATTGCAGTCATGAGTCTTCTCAATGCATTCATTAATATCTGAAATGTCTTGCTTTATGCATTTTGCAATAAGCAATCTGTTTCCACTAAAGCTAACTGTTTCGAAAAATACAGTTAAGCTGAGCTGTCAGCTGAATAACGTGTATTCCGAATATTTATTGTTTTGAAAAATACGTTTTGATTCGTGTTGGGCTTTAACTGCACTAAATTTGCGAAAATACAACGTTTTTGTAGTTAAACCAACAGCGTTATTGAAAACAGCAATAACCCATAACAACAAACATATAGTCGCCTACCAGTAGTTGTGATTTTACTGCTTTCCGCTATGGCCAAGGTAATGGGACGGCGGCGGTGGTCCGAACGAAAAT
This sequence comes from Trileptium ribeirensis, assembly GCA_030248225.1. Taxonomy (NCBI): domain Eukaryota; kingdom Metazoa; phylum Nematoda; class Enoplea; order Enoplida; family Thoracostomopsidae; genus Trileptium; species Trileptium ribeirensis. The sequence continues at coordinate 189,386 of JASANE010024940.1, read as the reverse complement.
CCATTCGTTTCTGAATTTTATCCTCTCTCGGTTACAACAATGGCTGGTTATATTTCATAACTAGGCTACCAAGTCTTATTTGGTTTTTGTTTTTGATCTATTACAATACAATTTTCACGGTAGTTGGTGCTTCGCCGAGTGAGGCGTTTAGTATACTTTAGTTCTATACATAATAGCGGTAATATACCGCGATATGGTCGTAGTGGTCCTCAATTTACTACAACTGGACCTCGATGTGTTAAATTAACGAAAATATATATATATTTATTAAAGCATCATTCTAATAAAAACTACAACCAATAATAGCACTTTGTAGCAAACCTATAACCAGATAAAGCTTCAAAACGCAAAAATAATTGACACTTTAGATTAAAAAATAACTGTCTTAATATACACCAGTACTATTTATTTGTGTGTATTTTATTGCCAGTTAGGAATAATTTTTTAATAAATTATTGTTCGAGTAAGGTCAGGCCGAATTTAGATGCTCGTGTCTGTAACACAGCATTCGCCGGCAAATGTGTTCACGAACTCGATAGCTCTACATGAAGAGTGGTTCATCAGCCAACCAAACTCAACAGTGCATAAAATTTAAAGTTGGTAACTAAGCTAAATTACATTTAGCTGTTGCTGAATAAAGTCACGCTTGACTAAAGTCAATTCGTGGACTTTGTACGTACATTTCTTCTTACAAATTGCAGAAATTGTTCGCGCCTGAACCCGAATATTACCCGTCATGATATAAAAATAAGCTACAAACGTGCTGTAACCCACGTCTGAACAATATCCGACATAAGCTAAGCATCGGTGTTAACATGAGAAAGATAATTGCTGAATCTACGAAACTAAAATAGCTTTTCGGTATTTGGCTATTGTTCTTGCCACATATTTTACCGAAATATTGTGGTGTTTCTATTCCCAATCTCCCCAGCGTTAAGTTCTAGTACTAGAAGTATGTAGAAGGTAGGATTAAGTATAAAACTTGCGGATAAGCCACAGTCGTAGTATTTAGGCAATGTTAGCATATTTAGACGAGTTTTACCTTTGCAAGTTCCTTCAATATTCATAAATCCCGGTTTGCATACGCATTTGTAGCTTCCAATCGTGTCTTCGCATAATTCCGTGTCTTTATCGCACGCATTGGCATCATAGCATTCATTTTCATCTGTTTAAATTTTAATAGATGCAAATATCAATTGCTCCGGAAATATCTATCTTAACTCAGCATCTATTTTCAAGTAATATTTGATAACAGCAAAATGACACTAAATTTCCCAAAAGCACAAGCTTCCCCTGATTCAAGAATTGTTGATGTTGTGCTTATTTTGCAAGCTTTCTCTTTAATGGTGTATGTGCTTTGTTCCAAATTGTATCTACCAATCCTAAGTTGTTAATGACAGCAATTAAACCGGCAAGGTGTTGGTTCAAAATAAGCGGATTTGACAAATAATTGCTTCAACAAGGTTTTATATCATTATTATAGGTAATTTGGTTCACTACCACGTACCTTCAACAAAAAATTTAATCGCTTTATATGTGCCTCTTACTGGACTATAGACGATAACGTTTTAATATGAAGTTATATGAGTATTTATGCGAAATTATATATATGAAACTCCCGATTCTATCAGCATTATAAAGGTAAATGATTATTAATGCTTTCATATTTTAGCCCTCAAATTAAACTTTTTGTACAGCAGTCACACTGTTCCTTACTACGCATTTTGATTAAGCGAACTGTTCGTTAATGGTAAACAAGGTAAAACAGGGTACACATTAATAGTATACATTTTTTCCGTCAGACGTTATCGTCAACCTAGCTGGCTGTAAGCCGCAACAGACCAATGACGCAGCAGTCGTGGTTATCGGGGACTAGGTTGTATGAACTGTCGTACCAATCGTAACTTCATTCCCAACGGACTACGTACAGCGCTAGTTCCACACATTAACAACCAGAAATGATGTCATATTTATTAATAAGATTACTGCGTGTAGTTTGCGCTTGCATTTGTAGAATACATGATTTTGCATTTCTTAGTTCCGGACGTCACCGATAGTATAATATCACTGAAGCGTAAAATATATGCAAGTATACATTTTGCCTAAGTTCAAAAAAACATCACGAACTATTAAGTTGTTCTGTTTTGTATGGAAAGAGTAGCTGTCAATTGGATCGTCAGTCTCGGTTTAGTTGAAAGCTATAGATATCTCGTTTTATACCACATTTCCCCGCAAATCATCATACTTTGGCTAATGTTCATTTGAAAAGATGTATACAACCCGCAATGTAATAAAGTCTCGAATAAACGCCTCCGTCACCCTGTATTTGTTTCTTGATCCAAAATCCTACAATTTTCGAAACATAAATGAAGGTAACGTTATGCATAATTTATCCGCATGAATTACAGACATAATGTAAGTTTATAAACGCGCGTTCACAAGCTCAAATTTTTTGTTCAAATTTTGATCAAATCTTGCTCAAAATTTGAAAGCATCCTGTTTGCATTTTGGTAAGTTTGAACATGTGAACACTGTTCAAACTTTTCAAGAATATACATTAGGCGAATCATCGACGCGATATATTTTCTGATAAACTTTGAGCTCGAAAATTCGAAACATTGGAATTCTTTTAAATATCTCAGTCAAATTTTTTATGAAAATTTGAAGAAAATTTTGAACGATAAACGCATCCTAATTTTCATTGTATAATTCAGTGAAACTATTTTCTTAGAAATTACGATCTAAACACATTAGGAATGTCAAAATGTTTCGGCAATACGCATTAATTTTTACTCCAGCCAATTTTTAGGAATCTGTGATTTGGTTCTGGAAAATAAATCTGACCTTTAGTATCGAGTTTGCGGTCGAACTGTGAAGAGTACTGTGCGAACTGCAGTATGATAAATTTTGTTTTTTTAATATTTCGGTGTTTAAAGGATATCTCATATTTGGCGAGTTCAATGTTGAAAACAATTAAAAAATACTCCACACAAGCAATAAACATACTACTACAAACATCGTTGATACGATGGTAGCCTTCGATGCATTCGCAGCGATGTTTTTCTTCGCCAACGATATTGACACATATTTCTTTATCAGAGCTACATCCGTGAGTTCCCGCAACACATTCGTCCACATCTCAAATATCAGTAATACATGTAATATATCAGTAAGGCAATAATTTTGAAAATACATAAGCAGAAACGATGAAACATTTAGATTTATATTTAATTATGCCTATTTTCAGTGTCGTTTTATTTATTCAATATATAGTGCTATGCAGCAAATATTTTTTTATACGTTCGTAAAATATATAAACATTCTGAAATTTAGCAGATAATAATAAGAATTTAGGTGTTGTTTCGCAGACTCTGATAGCCGTGCTCAAAATTACATAGCCAGCCGTAGGTCCACAACCCATACCGGCAACACAGAGAGTCTTCCATAATTAATAACAGCACATTATAGAGTAATTAAAAGTGTTTTGTAGAATTACTACTAGCTTATAAAAGACACAAAATTTGTAGACGAATTTTAGGGCTATACGAAAACGTACCGCTTATATTTGTTTAAAAGTTACCATAGATCAGCGACCAAAAGAATCTGTCGGTGACATGGACACATGTCGAAATGGGTAGATATGTATGCTGTATAAACAATATTTAGAGAATTGAAAGTATGTACTAATGTTCAATCGCACTCAATATACTTGCATTAACCCTGCTAAAATTCTATAAATGCCTAGCATTAGTGAAAAACACATGTATCGAAGATTACATTTGAAGCATTTCGCGAGGACATACCCTGACATACTTCTCTATATTATGTAACGAAAACAAATCCAATTTTACAGATTTTTTAGCAAAAAGACATTGTATATCTTAATGAATTCACAAACTCGAACGGCACAAAGCCATATTTGGAGAATTACAATTTCACCTCAATTCAAAAAATAGGATTCAACGGATAACTTTAGTACAGCGATATCATTATTTAGAATTTCTTCCTTCCGCAACACAAGCAATTTAGTTATATTACAATTTTTCCATATAAAATAAATATTGAGAATGCTGTAATTTTGTATACTGAAAAAGTTAACTTTTAGGAGTCATGTTAACAGAACAGTTTGCAAATCAGATTTATGCAATACAACAATCGATAACGAACTGTTAAAATATATTTACCGAAACATTCTCCGCTTATCATAACGTAAGCATCTTTGCATTCACAAGTGAAGCCTCCAATGTGATTAACACAAGTTTGCTTTGTTAAATCACAGTTGTGGTTGCCAGTGATACATTCATCAATATCTGTAAATGCAAAATTTAACCACGAGTGCTTAAAATATATATCGCGTAAAATATGGTAAATACAAGAATACATTTCAAAATAACTCTGAAGGAAATATCTGCTAACCTTTTCCCGCATAAATCAATGCACCTTTCGTATATTAAATAACTTTTTTCTGCTTTGTACCTTGAGTACAAGCTTTCTACGTTGGCTACTATGCTTGCTATTTAGAATCGATTTCTAAAATATCCTCAAAGAGCGTTAGAATAGTAATACGCGTACAAACGCACGCTTTACGACAAGTAATAGTTGTAGCACAGCCATCGTCCGTTAAGAGATTTGTACACACGGTTGTTACAAGTTCAGACGAGTGCGTTAGCACGAGTTAAACAACACAGTCGTGCGTACAAATCTCTTAACGCACGCCTAGCTGCGCTACAACTGACTTGTAATACAGCTAATTTATCTGAACGCGCGTTAACACATTTCAATGCACGGGCTTTAATTATATAAGCTGTGTTACAAACTCGTTTAATGCATAGCGTACAGTAGGTCGCACAGTACGTTGTTACAAATGCGTAACTTCATGCGCGAAATTGCTAACCCATAAATGGCGGTTGACACTAAAATAACAACAGCGCACGTTGTTCAATGTTGAACTAACTGAATTTGTCGTATGATGTCCGTTTGCACGTGCGTTGTTATTAATTCGCTTTGCGAAGTTTCATAAGGAACCGAGCAGCAGCTCCTATATAGCGTAGTAATTTGCGTACGCCGCTTTCGCTTGCACAATATGATTTATATCCGCGATTCCGGTTGAACAAACATTCAACTATACACAAAATAATTCGGCTGTTAGTTTGTTATCTTGATGTAGAAATTTATATGTAGCAATGGCAATACAAAGCGGTAAAAGATAGCACATTTACTTTTAAACAGCGCCACCGTTCATTTCCTTTAACTTATATTTTAGCAAAGATATGACATGTCACAGAGCATCTTTTACGGGATTTCGAGTGAGGGGCAACCACTATTTGCAGTGCTGCTGAACGAAGACTGGATTAAGGGGCAACGATGTTGATGTAAAAATGTCAAGTTGTTCAACTTTAGGAACCAGAGAATCAAATTATTATTTTGCATTTGTAATTAGTGAATATGAATTGCAAATTCAAGCAGCAATTTGTGTGTGTGAGGGTAAATATGGGCACTATTTCTGGGGTCAATTTCGTTGCAGTGGGGGGAGAGGGATCAAGTCCAGTGCGTGGAGGCAATTGCCCCCACTCATAATGTTAAAAGCAACCATGCCTGCAAAGTATCAGAAATACGGTTTTCAAAAAACTATCCTGGTGGTCATATTATACATACTCACATTCACTGCGCTGACATATTGCACCGATCATTGCTGAATTATAAATATGTAAATGTATAAGCTCAAAAAGTGCTCCCAGTTCTTTAATTTGAACAATAACCTCAAATTTGTAGGCCATTCTTTCAAATTTTAACTCTTATGAAGCGTTTCCCAGATGAGCCGGTTCTTACCGTCGCAAGTTCCATCGTGATTCGATGAAAACGTATCCAAACAGTTACATTTGTAGCTGCCTGGAGTATTTTCGCACTGCGTTTTAAAATCACAATCGTGTGTATTCGTGGCACATTCGTCAACTTCTAAAACAGAAAATATGATGGAGACGTCAATATTACTTGTTCGTTCCATATTTTTTTTTACTTCTTTGGCGTAGTTAAATGCAATGACAACATGAATAACTTTTCAAGTAATTTTATTCTTGACTATGTGAATACAATATCTATCCTAGTTTATACTCTGTGGCAGTACAACTTGTATTGACCTTTGATTACCTGGTCATAATTAATTAATGACGTGCTTTTTAGTGCCTTTTTGCGATTTTGCGATTTAAAAATGCTTAAACATTAACTAGTAATATAAAGTGCCAGACAAAAATGTGCGGTTTTTGTACGATGTCGTAACACTGATCGCTTGCTCGATAGATGACACTGATGTTTGGCGTGCACCGTATATCTGCTGTTTCAGTGTTTATTTTTATCTGTGTAGTAGGTCTATCCAAAATTTATATCTAACATCACATAGTTTTCCGACTTCATCGAGAAGTGTCTTTAAAGACGTTTACTAGCTCGTTACAGCACGAAGAAGGGTTGACTATTTGCGCATGCGGCATCGGACAAATCAACTATCTGCGCATGTGTCATCTGAACCACCGGCATGTGTCATCGAACAAATAAAGTACCTGCGCATGTGTCATCGGACAAATGAAGATAGCCGGCCTTGCAGATGCATAAAAATGAGCCGTCGGTATTTTTGCAGTCTTGCGTTTCGTCACAAGTGTCAGTTTGAGTGAGGCATTCGTCGATATCTGCAATAACAACAAAAATACATGACATTGCCAGGATAGAGTTGACTGATGAACTGATTCACAAAACTGTAATGAATATTGTGCAAGTTTGTCGTAACACTCTGTGGCAACAATAACACAGTAAAATGCTATTACACTGGACAACTTAGGGCGATGACTGTCATTGATTTTGATGTTGAATTAGCAGTAGAAGAAAATCATATAACTTGGAAGTGTTTTGCTCCTGCAACATAATTTTTCACATTAATGACAAAAAGCTCGTGCACTACAGAGCTCAGTACTACTACTATATTCAATGACTTTACGATAATACACTCGTTTCTCGTCGTATATCCCAAGATATTTATGAGCATGCCTAAGCCTTTTTGGCGGCGGCCTTTAAGGTTGTTTGAAATACTAGCTACCAAGCACACGGGAAATCAATGTGATGACAGCAAGGTTAGAAATTACCAGTACCTGCTGCTAATGTTATAATCGCGGTGGTTGCTGTCGTCATGGCTGCTGGTGTCTCACAAGGAATCTTCTGTAGTTGACATTTGTATTTTTAAAAAGCAACAATATAAACTTAAACCGTGCGCATAGGACCATAACTGAGTGTCATACACATGATATTTTTGAAAAACGGGTCAAGTAAAAATTATGGGAAAAATGCTGGTTAAATTCAAGAATCTTTAGTAATTTTTGGCAAAGGCGGACTCGTCCCTCAAAAGGCAAGCTATAACCCTCTTGGATGTCGTTGAAATTTCAAAAGCTGAAATATATCCTAACATCCGTACGTTTATTCGAGGGTTTTTTGCAAAGTTAGGTTTTAGATTTTTTGATGTTCGAGTTGTACATCAGAAATGCAAATATATACTTTTGTATATAACATCATAGCTTCAACTTAGAGTCAGTCAGTACATTACTGTAGAGCATTAGTGGGTTATTGTTTTGGTAATCCACTGCTGTCCCTATATTATGGATTAAGCACATGTTACATGGCGCTTTACTCTGGATTTAACTGAATATGGTTTCGAAATTACTGAAAACGTCTGGGAACCCATTTTGAGCAAAGCGACATATTGAGTACTGTTTTACTGTAAATAAATGTTTAATTCACAAGATTAGCACCTATAAGGAACTTCAATAGGTACTCAGCGGAGACAATTTTGCTGTGATCGGAATCGAACCAAAAGCAATATATACGACGGGCCTTGCTAGTATTCGATAAGGTTTAGACAAACACTAAAGGGTTAGAGCAAAAGATAGAGATATTACACCGTTCTAGAAGGTGGTGTTAGGAGCGCTGATGGTTCTATACAGGAGAATGGTCCAAGGATATATGTAGAATTTTTTACTGCTATAAAATTTTCTTATGATATCGCATACTAAACTGTAGAGACCGAGCGTAGCGAGGCATGGCCTTACGGAATTTTGCAAATATTTAAGAGATTTAGGTTACAGGAAAAGGCAAATTTATAAAAAATATTTATCAGAATCGCTACTAGGACGTGCTGTTAAAAACTATTTATCGCATTTTGTATTGCTATGATGGTATTGAACTCTGGTTATTTTTGTGGTCATTTATAAGAAACGGTGGCAATGTTTTTAAATATACTTGCACTTACTAAACTAATTTTCAACCTATCAAACACATTTAAACTGAAATCATAGTCAAAAATAATGTGTTTGGATTAAAAAACCCTGATCATACATGTACAGGAAATTTTCTTAAAGCGTTATTTGTAGCACGCTAAATACTTTGTAGCGCTATTGACACCAATCTGTTACGTAGTACAATTTGATTAGCTTATATAATTCGCTGGAATACTACTATGAATTTTATATTTGCGATTTGTGCTGTTAAAGGTGACTTCTTCACCATGATTCTTTTGCTGTTACAACACAAGACTCTGTGAAATCACGTCAACGTACGCTGCTTAAACTTCTGTACTTTTGCCCGAAATATGCTGTACTGTGCCCGATATGTGCTGTTAAAGGTGACTTCTTCACCATGATTCTTTAGATGTTACAATACAAGACTCTGTGAATTCACGTCAACGTACGCTGCTTAAACTTCTGTACTGTGCCCGAAATCTACCAAATAATGCGTTTCGAAAATGTCAAGCTTACATTGTTTTTGCATCACAGGTCTTAAATATATTACTGTGCTTAAATATTATTGATCATCACTGTATTAATAATTAAACGTTTCTATGACCATTCAACTACAAAACCGTCTCCTGCGTACTATATGATTTTATAAATTCTCGTTTATGGCCGAATATTGGCTATAAACTGCCAACGAATATAGTTAAAACGATTTTAATTGCATGTCAACGTAAGCTACACCATGATACTATGACTTCTGTATATGGGCATAATTCAGGTTAGCTTCTTTGACTGAAATTTAGCTTACCGCGGCAGATTGTTTCACCCGGGTGTTTGTAAAGTCCAACATCACAGCCGCAGACAAACGATCCAATGGTATCATGACATGCTTCCATCTCGTTACATGTGTGAAGTCCGACGGCACATTCGTCGATATCTGAAATACCGTTGTTAGCTCAGATATACAATAGTTTTTCACTGACTTATTTTTTCGTTTCATTCACAAAATCAGGCTCCCCGGTGACGTTTAATATATTTGCTCGAGGTTGATTGATTATATTTCGCAACCTGAGTGCTTTATATAAAGTGTTACTATATAGCTAGATCTTGCTAAAATCTCGCAAAATGATACTAGCTATTATCGCAACAATATTGACCTTTACAGAGAATTGGGGTCGCACCTAATATTGCCTCGATTTTAGTTGCTATTTCTAAGCTAACCCTTGTACTGCATAGCGAGTGTTAAGAGGCATTATAATTGTAAAACTTCAATAATAGCCACATAAACCTAAATAGCATATGTATAATTTTTACCCTCTTAGACATAAAAAACATATGTAATGCGCTGTGTTCTTCACTAGTGGCGACTAAATATAACTGTTTGTTAAAGCAAACTTCACAAGTAAGAGCTGTTTCAACTTACAAATGTCTTTGATAAAAAAACAAACGAATAGAAAGAAGACAGGTAATGACCCCACAACCTCAAAGCTCACAATTTGTTGTTACATATTTGTGATAATAAACATTGTTAGTTTACTCTTGGGTATACCCAAGTGGTAATAACCGCAAATCATCTGCGTCTGTTTCAAAACACGGCTGCTGTATTTGAATAATCTTTTTTAGATTTGGCATTTGATAGACACTACGTGTACAAACTACACATAGTATAAATCTTTTAGAACTACAGTATGAAAATTGCAATAATTTTAGAACTATACGAAAGATTAAATACTATTTTGCGGCAGAAAATATGTAATCCTGCATATATTCCATCATTTTTTCAACTGGACAAGATCGTATACAAAAATGTCCGGCAGTTATGTTTGAATAATAAACATAACAACTTTGTTGCATTATCTTCAAACAGATTGGTTTGTCTGGTAATATTTTTGTTGAGGTGCGATTTTGCGTCTGGGTATAAAACTGTTTCAGTTTAGATTTATCTTTTCCAGTTGCTGAGCAGGGGTTAAAAAACCTATCTTTTCAAACCAAAATATAAGTGAAATTTAGTTGTTTTGATTTGAAACCAGCTGATTATCTAATTTGGCTCAATTTTTTTCACATAACATTTTGAGTAGGTTACCTATAGTATTATCATGCTCTATCAATGTCATTATATAATTAACGACAAACCTACCGGCGTAATTTTAGCTCTAAAAGCAATTTTGAAGCATATTAATTTAAATTCGAACCTTTATAGCGTGAACCGAGTTTTGTCAAATTTTCAAAGCTTATGTAAGTGCTACCATTGGTATTCAACTTGCTCATAAAATGCATCAATTCACCTTGTGAAATTGTATTATATTATACATGCTGACGCTCTAAGGGCTCAGGGGACGGGAGTAGACGAGATCAGGTGGGGAATAACGAAGTCGAGTCTCTCGTAGGAGGGGGTCCTCCAGGGCGGTTCGGTGTTGAAAAAGTTGCAGCTACCCCCTAACCGCTGAACACCGTTGGGGTAGGAGATACCATCAAGGAGGTAGACCAGCGCCGTGGGTTCGAGGCCTCAGAAGGGTAGCGCACCTGAACGCATGCTTCGGCGTGTATAAAATATGCATTTTCGCTTCAAAAATTCATGAGTTTTAATGGATGACCGAGAAAGCTAATTATAACATTTTAACCCAAAATGAAACCAAATTGTGATATAATGTAATTTTATTTATATTTTAAATTTAATTAGATTTAAATTTGGTTATATTTAATCTAACCCAATTTAATATAAATATGATTTTAGTATGTTGTGACATTGTGCGACTGATGTTGTTGGACTATCACTGTGTATTTATGTTTATTGGATATAGTATTAAAACGAAATTAATAAGACTTTTGACTGCAATAAGGTCCACAACAATTATTTTAGAGCGTAAACCATATTTATCGTAAGCCCATCTGCTAAGGATCGGAAGAAGGTCTCTTCGGGTTGCGGGGGAGGTAAGTTCTACTCCGGGCGATAAATTTTTTGAAATTATAGAAACTAAAAGTATTTTCCCAATTATGCAAAAATTTTCCTCAATTTTTGCCAGTTTCCGATAAATGTTCCCAAATTTCCCCTAGTTTTTGCCCAATTTTCACACTATGTTTGCTAAATATTTTCGGCGCGTGCGGCAGCAGGAGGGCACAGAGCCTTCAGAGAGGGTGCGTAACCACCGCCCTACCTCCCCATCGATACCCATGGCGTAAACTGTATGAGTTCAGAAATCGTCACTTATAGCAGGATAATGCGTCGCTGTGGTTGGCTTTAATAGCCTTAAAATGCAGTATATACATAAAATGTTTATCGAAATACTGTTCTACCGAATAAAAAGTTCACATACTTTTACACTCTGAGCCATATCGGATAAACCCATCTTGACAAACACACGTATGGGAGCCATGTGTGTTCTTACACATTTCTTTGCTAACATCGCAATCATGATAACCAGCCATGCATTCATCAGCGTCTGAAATTGTATTTTATTTGGGATTTAGTAGAGTTTATAGTTGTAAAATTGCAATTTAAAGAGACACTGTTGGTATGAGAATAATAAAATTGATGAGATGAGTTTGTGGTCTCTGTATAGGTGACTCAGTTACAATAAATAAATATAAAAACTTGTATCTGTTAAACTGGAATAAAAAATATATCTTCCACACAGGTATGTTTCATGTATGATACGTCGTATGTAAGTTCATGCGTCATACAAACTATTTAAACCTCTTAACCACTGTTGCGATGTGAAATTCCATATGACGCATGATATTTGTTAAATCAATCACGACCAAACAACCACACTAATCAGGCTGGTGTAAGCTCGGTATCTCAGCAACATTCAAAAAGCGGATAATTGTAGTAACTCACGGCTACCAGTAAAACACAGGAAAAACAATCCCACACAAAAGTTTAATATACGCTGTTATAGAAGCGTTATTTCAGTGTCATTTACAGTTGCGTTGCCCACGTATCCTGTTGTCAATAATTACTTTTACGATGAATCAGGTGACATATTACTTTGAACACTTCATTCTTTTGACTACAAATTCAAATCGAAATATCAACCTCACGACAAACAAACCTAAATGAAGTCAAAAGAGGACAACCCACTTTAATTTTTAAAATGTTATTACATTTGTTTTTGTTAACATTACTGTTGAATGCACGCTAAAAAGGGGCGAACCTGATCACGAAGTGATCTCTTTTGGGGGTGAGAGATGATTGGGGGTACAGAGACTATGGGGGCATAGTTTCCAAAAGATGGGTGCTATAGCAAGCGTAAAATAATTTTCCCCCCCCCCCCCAACTGGGATTGGGCCGAATAATCTGGTACAGTATTGGAAAATTTGAACATTTTTAGATATTCTATAATTAAATATTTTTCGCCTGTTCTCTTCTGACCATTACATAAGCACACATTTAAAATTGTAACTACCGAACTATAAAGATATCTGTGTCTCAAAATATCAAAAACATCAAAAAAATTTGGCAATGTTTTACATCGTAAGATAATTTTACACATTTACGCTCGCCGCACCAGATAACACGCAGCGTGGAAAATCAACTTTGAGTTACTAAATCTTCGGCTAGTGTTAAATACAGAAAAACAATATACTTATCGGTTGCAAATAGATACGTAAATATAATTCTGTCGTATAAATCTTATAGCACCCTTAAGCATATCAAATATTTTCGCAAAGACCATTGCTGATTTTAGCATGAAATTTGCCCAGAAAATTTGCGTTCCTATCGAGAGTCGGGCTGATAAACATCTTCCTATGTTTGAACCAACTCATATTACCACGATATTCGCCATCATAGGTAATGTGAGTTTTTTCATTCACACAGTGAGCTTGTCTTGTCATTATTTTCGCTTCTATTTTAAGTCTTGAGGCGACTATTCGATCGTGCCATGGGTCCTTTACTGCAAACGCTAAGAATTAAATGCTTCAATAGCTATAACAAAGTCCTCCAGCATAATTTTTGTCATCGGGACAACATAAAGGTTTACACTTTGATCTGAAAACACAAAACTCCTGGAAAATCCAATCATTCTATTTTCATTTTATAAAGTTAGTTTTACGTTACTGGCAAAATCAATAAGAACCAGAAATAACTTGCTTTTGACGTTTACGTATCACATTAATTTATTACGTTTATGCATGTGCCAAAATTTTATTACTAAAGATGTGTTCACAGGTTCAAACTTTTTGTTCAAATTTTAAGCTGGAAAGTTGAGTAAAAATTTTAATATACCTTTGACAACAATTTATAACAGAAAACGTGGCAAATCTCAATTTTTGTAGTGTTTGTTAAATTTTAAACTAAAAATTTTCAAGATATCTTGTTTGTTCCTGAATGACTAAAATAATATGCTGTACAACAATGAACAGTGACCATGCTTTCAAATTCACAAAATGTCCGAAAAAATGCTTTCAAATGTTGATCCAAATTTGAACTCAGTTTCCGATCAAAATTTTACTTAGAATTTGAACATTAGACGACACCTTGAAATGTAGCTTTTAAGATTAAATTTAGGCTTGCTCACGCCAAAAATTTAATACAGATTTAATTGCGTTACTCGCAATGCATACAGGCTAAGGCCTATGTCATGCAAGCGAGAATAGGGCAGCAGTACGCAATCATAACAGAGTTTGCACACGAAACACATTCGAAGGTTTTTTAGCGAAAACAGAATGTGATTACAACTCGTCTAGATTTTTCATAGCACGATAACATCAATATTAACGCTAAACTTGTTTCAGTAGAATGACAGTACCATAAATCTTTAAACATCTGTACAATAAAATTTGACATCTGTTAGTTTTCGATTGTCCAAACACTTTGTAACTGTTAGTCGTGCCCGTGTTTTGCGTAATTGTAAAAATTATTTCATACCAACACACGATCCTTCTTTCATTGTATAGCCTTTGTCACATTCGCACTGATATCCTCCAAGCGTATTTAAGCATGTCATGTATTGCCCACTGCAGTCGTTGTCATTATCCGAAACGCACTCATCCACATCTATCAAATAATAAAAATATAATTGCCTAAACGCGACGTTTTGAATTTGTCAACAATTGTCATGTTAACATCGAATTGTTAAGAAAAATTGTATAGCACTGTTATTGGTCGGTTGTGGACTACCATGAGCTTATTGAAGTGATGTGAATGATGATTACTAAGCAGGTTATATCAATAGTTTATTTTACTATTAAAACAGTACAAAACGTCCCAATACATTATGAATGAACTATTATATAATGCCTGACATGTAAACTTAACAAACTATGAAATAAAATCCACTATCACAACTGACATTTCAGAGCGACCCATATTCACGAACGCCATGACATGATATGACATGATGCATTGAAATCAGGAAACTGATTATGCAAATCACTGTGGGCGGTCTGACAAATCATTACACTACCTAATCACGCTACTGATTATGCAAATTACTGTGGGCGGTCTGACAAATCATTACAAGCACATTTATTCTCGATTTTTTCAGTACCAGTTGGAGCTAGGTTAGCAGTCGTCAAACAGCTGTCGCCATAGACCATATTAGCTTTTATACCAGGTCTGCTTACAGAAACTAGTTCACCAAATCCATAAGTCCTACTACCAACCACGCTTGACAATTTCGGGATAATTGTCGCATTCCGCAGGCACTAGTAACTAGAGCAGCCGTCGTCAAACAGCTATAGCCATAGAGCACTTTCGCTTTTCTGCTACTCCTGATTTACAAAAACAAGTTCACGGAAATTATAGTCAGTACCACCAACATACCTTGACAATTTCCTGATCCATCGGCTTTAAATCCGGCAGGACAAGTGCAACCAAAGCCGCCCGGAACATTTTCGCAAAGTTTTCTCGCAAGAGCTCCGCCTTGTTCTCTGCATTGTTTCTGTTGCTCTGCGGTACATTCGTCAATATCTGTAATAAACTTTGCAGCAATAATTTGTATGGATAAACAACGCACTTATGTAATATTACGATCAATAAATCTCGATGAAATGCGTGTCGTAATTTCATTATTCTTGGAAATGTTTGTCGCCAGCGTGCAATAGTGCAATTATGAAACAAGCTGGATCACACAATGTTCGATTACGAGATAGGCCATGCGAAACGTAAGTTGGTTTCGTTTATTTTTCTACAATGTCACGCTAAAATATTGCTCTGCATCATTTTTTACTGATTATGTCTACGTTATGCTAGGCATGGCTGTGGACTGATTGCGGAAATACTGCCGTAACATATGAGTACCAACCATATTTACGACCTAATACAATCATCAGTGTAAAACTAACGCATTTTACTGTTAGCATAGTTGAGCTGCCTGTTTGTTTTATAGACATGTATAGTGAATAATATCAGACAAAAGTGGCAAAATTACAGTTGCATAGCGGGATTCGGTTATCGTATTATGCTTACTAATAAACGTAGATGCCAGAAGCGTCGTAAGCACTTCAAAAGTAGAGGGGATTGGCAAAAAATTGAGGAGTGTGGTTTACATTCATTTTATTATAACTGCGTCAGTTATTTGTCCATGTTTGTCTCGAAAAAGCGGAGGGGCCAACCCCTGCCTCTCCCACTTCCGACGCCCCTGGCAGTTGCAAAATATACAAACATTTTGAGTGGCGCCATTCATCAGTTGCAAAAATTTGATTATGTTTGTATACTATTTCTACTGCAAGTAGCAGATGCGCTTTTTGTATACAATGGATCAGCAATTTTTAAATGTCGATGCTTGCTATTAACGAAAACGAGTTAATATATTAACTTTGAAGATAACATGGAACTATTTGGTAACGATATTATAACATAAAATCGTAGCGCCGCCTAGCCATGATAGTTGCCTTTCATTAGTTAGCTAAATGCTGCAAGATCGCATGCTAAGTTCCGGAAAACAAATTTCTTTCTGCTAAGAAAGCGGAGTTTCAATGATCATTTAGCACGATCATGCATTTGCTGCTGTTATGCAGGTTAACATTGTCATATAGCAATTTTGGCAGGCATTTTTAAAATGATTTGTAGTTGTCGGCTGTCCTTCTTCAAAGCAAAATTCAAGAAAATAAAAATTGTACTGGGAAAAATTCTGGAAAAAGCAGTGCATTGGTGACGATGTATCTACTGCATATATATGTTAATAGTCAGTAGTTAGGAGCGTACATGTTTTAAACAAATAAATGCATTGTCGCAGTATTCTGCAGTGACTTAACGACCTTGTTACCTTCACAAATATCCGGGATTGAGCTAAGCGAGTAGCCTTTTGGACATACGCAGTTGTAACCGCCATCGGTGTTTTCACACTCCATTTCAGTATTGCCACCTTTGGTTTTGCAGTCGTCCATAGCCTTTGAACATTCGTCAACATCTGAAAAACTGTTGCATTTAACTCTTGAGTGCGACAAAATAGAACAGCTTTAACGGGGTCCAGCGCCAGCCTATGCGTTTTAGATTAATGAGATTGCCAATTTCGTCTATGATTTATTCCATTAAAACAACATTTTTGGATATAGTTTTGTGCTGAATTTCACTGGGTCTGGCCGTGAAACTTTCTATTAATATATTCAGTATTGCCGAATATATACAGTTTAGCGATTCGTACAACTTAATTAAATAGTCTTTTCACATCGCAAAAAATATTTATTTGTGAGCATAACGCCAATTTTATGCTTAGTTACACTGAGGGCTGAAAACAGTTTGCATACAACTACTATCCGTCGCGTCGGAAAGCTTTGCGCGTTAGCATAACTTACATAACTACGTTTACAAAGGTCAAACAATCCATCTACAGCATTATATGCTATTAGTATTTATTTACGACATTGCAAAAATCTGATCAAGATGTTATTAAGTGCAATGATGATACATTGCGCTTGCGATTTGAATGATTGTCAGCTAATTGCAAGTGTAGAAATCTTAAGTAGTTTATTTATTAATCCGACAGTCGTTATTAGCGTGAACCTGTGTGTTATTTTATGCAATACACACGTAAAACTGCTTGAAATCTATGTTAATATCCAGATGAAATTATTTACGACCTACCAACACAAGCTCCGTTAACTTTTTCGTAACCTTCCTTGCAGATGCAATCATAACTGCCTGCTTTGTTTATACAAAGCTCATTTGATCCCGTACATGAGAGTTGATCGGCTTCGCATTCGTTCACTTCTACAATAACAGTAATGGTTTAAAGAAACAGGGTATCAACGCAAAAATATTGTCGGCAGCACACTGGATATAATTATTAAATATTGCTTAAGTAAAATAAAATAACATAAGTAAAATAGTCTAATTAAAATAAAACAAATAACTTATTGCGGGACAAATTATTGTCTTTATAATATTGAAAAATGTCTTTCCAGCTGCAGGTTCTGGCATAATTTTTTTGTAAAACTTATAGATATTTTATATAAATCATTGTGCCTAGTCCAAATAGATTGATTTCCAAAAATCCGACATAAAGATTACTTTCCACATTTGACGTTATATCGAAAATATGTACACTATTATTAAACATTATGAGAAATAATGAAAAGAAATATGCCAATTATCCGCTGATTTTCTAAAATTGTATGAAATCGGATGCTCTTTTCAACACTGTTTTTTTATTTTCAGAAAAAGTTACGTTCCCTTAAACATCAATAAGGGTTCTGGAAACCTAACTACTTACTCACTGTAAGCAAACTGTTGTTTTTAATCAGCACAACATATCATTAATGCTGTTCACTTATCTGCGATGAAAAAAATTCCTCGCGCTTACTCTTTACTCAGCACAACATACCATTAATGCTGTTTACTTATCTGCGATGAAAAAAATTCCTCGCGCTTACTCTTTACTCAGCACAACATACCATTAATGCTGTTCACTTATCTGCGATGAAAAAAATTCCTCGCGCTTACTCTTTACTCAGCACAACATACCATTAATGCTGTTTACTTATCTGCGATGAAAAAAATTCCTCGCGCTTACTCTTTACTCAGCACAACATACCATTAATGCTGTTTACTTATCTGCGACGAAAAAAATTCCTCGCGCTTACTCTTTACTCAGCACAACATACCATTAATGCTGTTTACTTATCTGCGATGAAAAAAATTCCTCGCGCTTATTCTTTACTCAGCACAACATACCATTAATGCTGTTTACTTATCGGCGATGAAAAAAATTCCTCGCGCTTACTCTTTACTCAGCACAACATACCATTAATGCTGTTTACTTATCTGCGATGAAAAAAATTCCTCGCGCTTACTCTTTACTCAGCACAACATACCATTAATGCTGTTTACTTATCTGCGACGAAAAAAATTCCTCGCGCTTACTCTTTACTCAGCACAACATACCATTAATGCTGTTTACTTATCTGCGATGAAAAAATTCCTCGCGCTTATTCTTTACTCAGCACAACATACCATTAATGCTGTTTACTTATCGGCGATGAAAAAAAATCCTCGCGCTTACTCTTTACTCAGCACAACATACTATTAATGCTGTTTACTTATCTGCGATGAAAAAAATTCCTCGCGCTTACTCTTTACTCAGCACAACATACCATTAATGCTGTTTACTTATCTGCGATGAAAAAAATTCCTCGCGCTTACTCTTTACTCAGCACAACATACCATTAACGCTGTTTACTTATCTGCGATGAAAAAAATTCCTCGCGTTTACTCTTTACTCAGCACAACATACCATTAATGCTGTTTACTTATCTGCGATGAAAAAAATTCCTCGCGCTTACTCTTTACTCAGCACAACATACCATTAATGCTGTTTACTTATCTGCGATGAAAAAAATTCCTCGCGCTTACTCTTTACTCAACACAACATACCATTAATGCTGTTTACTTATCTGCGACGAAAAAAATTCCTCGCGCTTACAATTTACTCAGCACAACATACCATTAATGCTGTTTACTTATCTGCGATGAAAAAAATTCCTCGCGCTTATTCTTTACTCAGCACAACATGCCATTAATGCTGTTTACCTATCGGCGATGAAAAAAATTCCTCGCGCTTACGCTTTACTCAGCACAACATACCATTAATGCTGTTTACTTATCTGCGATGAAAAAAATTCCTCACGCTTACTCTTTACTCAGCACAACATACCATTAATGCTGTTTACTTATCTGCGATGAAAAAAATTCGTCGCGCTTACTCTTTACTCAGCACAACATACCATTAATACTGTTTACTTATCTGCGATAAAAAAAATTCCTCGCGCTTACTCTTTACTCAGCACAACATACCATTAACGCTGTTTACTTATCTGCGATGAAAAAAATTCCTCGCGTTTACTGTTTACTCAGCACAACATACCATTAATGCTGTTTACTTATCTGCGATGAAAAAAATTCCTCGCGCTTACTCTTTACTCAGCACAACATACCATTAATGCTGTTTACTTATCTGCGACGAAAAAAATTCCTCGCGCTTACTCTTTACTCAGCACAACATACCATTAATGCTGTTTACTTATCTGCGATGAAAAAAATTCCTCGCGCTTATTCTTTACTCAGCACAACATACCATTAATGCTGTTTACTTATCGGCGATGAAAAAAATTCCTCGCGCTTACTCTTTACTCAGCACAACATACCATTAATGCTGTTTACTTATCTGCGATGAAAAAAAATTCCTCACGCTTACTCTTTACTCAGCACAACATACCATTAATGCTGTTTACTTTTCAGCGATGAAAAAAATTCCTCGCGCTTACTCTTTAACAACATACCATTAATGCTGTTTACTTTTCTGCGATGAAAAAAATTCCTCGCGCTTACTCTTTACTCAGCACAACATATCATTAATGCTGTTTACTTATCTGCGATGAAAAAATTCCTCGCGCTTACTCTTTACTCAGCACAACATACCATTAATGCTGTTTACTTATCTGAAATGAAAAAAATTCCTCGCGCTTACTCTTTACTCAGCACAATATACCATTAATGCTGTTTACTTATCTGCGACGAAAGAAATTCCTCGCGCGTACTCTTTACTCAGCACTACATACCATTAATGCTGTTTACTTATCTGCGATGAAAAAAAATTCCTCGCGCTTATTCTTTACTCAGCACAACATACCATTAATGCTGTTTACCTATCTGCGATGAAAAAAATTCCTCGCGCTTACTCTTTACTCAGCACAACATACCATTAATGCTGTTTACTTATCTGCGATGAAAAAAATTCCTCGCTCTTACTCAATATTTGCGACAAATAAGGCTTTAAGTAATTGGAAGTAAATTCACAATTAAATGTAATAGTAGATATCGAACTTTGTAGCTAGACTCCTGTAACCTAATATGCAATATTTTAAAAAAATTTTTATGCACATAGATAAAATTAATTACAACACAAACGAAATTTTCAAACACAAACTACACAAAGTATAGTATTATATTGTTTTGCGACTTTACTTCGCAGGCCATCTTTTATATGATCGGTATTGGTACAAAGCAGTGATTTGATTGCTTTCTGTGTAAACTATTTTTTGAAGATTGCTCACTGTGTGGAATTTTTCATGGGCAAGCATTATGCGCTGAAAGTATTTAGCAACATAAAGGCAAATATTTGTTAGCAACTTATGAACGAACTGTTTTTACCGGTACATGTGTCTAGGCCACTTTTCATGTAGCCCGACGGACAATTGCATTTGTAGCCGCCAACAGTGTTGTTGCAAACCATTGACACACTTCCACCTTTTGATCTACAGTCATCAGTGCCGGCATCACACTCATTGACGTCTATAAATCGTACTAATGTGTAAAGCCGAAGCTTTGCAAATTTTCAATTTAAACACATTTCGAGTTTATTAAACAATGCTTTGAATCTGTCACGAAGTTTAGGAGCGTTTCAATTTCTCAGGCATAATCTATCTTAATAGGGTGAACAATGAAAATTTAAGTAAAATGTGTTACATCAATATTAAGCTGCTGGATATAACAAAAAAAATTGGACGAACATTAGTGGAAAATTGTGACATTCAGCCGCTACTGTGCAATTAGAATAGCAGATATACACAATTGCTCGCCCATGCATGTGCGATTCTCTAAACCCATTGAACGAGAAGAAGTGTAGACGGAACTCTTCACTTGTTCATTAGTTAACAGTGTAGCTATAAGACCTAGAAAACTTACATACATTGCAGACGTCTAAAGCACAAATTTTGTCAATTTTAGTTGAAATCATCAAAATATATAATTCTAATTTTGTTCGCCCAAGGTGGAGTCCATTAATTAGAGGCTATCAAGATCTTTGAATAGTTCCAAGTTAATACGACCATATCAGCGGTGTTATTCAATTATTTACAGCTACTACGCTGATACTACTTACAGTTTCCGTGGTAGCATATCAGTTTAAATGCAACATTTTAGTTCAAAATGGATTCAAATTTAGTTATGATTGCTCGAAACTGCGGAAAGTTGGGGTAAATTTTAATCAAACGCAACACAGCGATCAGACAGCTCACATGCATTGTTAGAAACGTCAAACCACCTTATTTTATCAATAATTTTCACCTTATTTATTATAGGCTACACCGTGATCCTGAAAATTTAACCTACCAACACAGTTATCGTTCCCATCGACAAACTTGCTTTCAAATCCTTGTGGGCACTGACAATTGTAAGATCCCCAATTGTTGTGGCATTCTTCGTGAACAATAGGTCCGCCTTTCTGTGTGCACTCGTTTGTTACGTTTTCACATTCGTTTATGTCTGCAACATTAATGTTATATCATTAAAAGTAAGTTTCTCGACCTATTAAACTTAACATCACCGTTGACAAGGACATAAAACGGCCGTGTCCCATTAAGTATCAAGAATTTAATTTTTTTGTTTTTACATACTGTTCGCCAAACCCAATGGTGCAGTACACTACAGGTCTATGTATCTATTTATACCTCACGCCTCGCTGCCTTGTTATTACATTTACACTATGTAGATGTGAGTTGCCATTGCTTAACCACTGAAAGACTGATCTTTTTGTACTACGACAAAGTCTTAGTGATGTTCCAAAGGACCCCGTATAAAAACTGTGCTAGAGAGTTTAGAGTATGTGTCAATGCTTCCGTTGACGCCGTAGCTCTAATGAAGCAAAAATAATACTTGGACGGTTTATCCACCAATGTCGATCAGGGGTGGGGGTGGTAACTGCCCTAAGGGTCAGACCCCAAAGCGAAATCTACACTCTTACGGATTCGCACTGCGAAACCTCGCCCACTCCCGCCGCCACCGAACTCGCGTGAAAAATATTAGCAAGAAAAGCAAAATAGAGTAAAAATTCGCAAAAATTGAGGTAAAATGGCAAAAAAGTGGAAAATGGGAAAAATTTATCACAAAGTGCGAAAAATTGCAGAAAATTTTCTCAAATTGGAAAAACTTTAGAGTTCCTGATATTTTCAAAATTTATCCTCCGTCCTACTTCTGCACCCCCTTCCCCGACCATCTACACCCCACACCCCAAGCCGACGGACCTGACCTCCGACACCTATGGTTAGTATGTTTCGATATTGTCTCCGTAACGCTGGGCAACAAGCAGAGATCGGACGCCTTTGTTAGCGACTGCGAGGCTTTGGCAGGTTGGATCAAGTTGTTCCCGTTAGACGTTTTCACCTCTTTTTTCCAACATGTTGGCTGTTTCAAAACTCTTTACCTGGATCCACATACACTTCCTCCGAATCCCAGGTACCTTCTAGTCTATGCGCGTCGAAGTTTACCAGGGTTGTTGTCATCATCATTGGAGCAGGTGTTTTACTCATCCGACTTCTCAAGGATTCAGCGCCACCTTTGCATCATCGACATTGACGGGGAACCTCGCTGCTCGGCTGAATAGACCGTTGTCACTTGGAAATAGTGCTAAAGATCTCCGACACATATTATTTTTATTTACATTATTTTTACTCTAAAAAACGATTGGCTATTTTGAATCATACGTCACTCCGCCTGACAAAGTTCTGATTTTCATGAATATGGAATGTAGGAGATTGTCGGACTACCTCGAAACTGGAAATGACTTTGAAAAGTAGATGAGAATTCTTAAAGCTTAGTTACTCCTTTCCGGCCTGGGGTTTATAAACTGGCAGACGCATCCGGCTTAGATATTGATGTTACGCATTCTGACTGTGTGTTATTTATGCTATAACCTGTATTTCGTTTAGCTGTGCTCGTGGTCAGCGTTATAGAAATACGCTAATAATACAGAATCCTTAGACAATTAGGTGGACGATATTTTTAGGAAATTACACGGTACATTACATAGAACTAGCAAAGATCCACTTAGACATACTTACCCTATATACGTGTCGAAAATTTCCCGGAAACCCTGCGACAGTAGATTTTACACATAAAGTCATATGTTGGCACCGGTTCAAAGCTGCTGGCTCATAAAATATCTTATGCTGATCAGAAATAAGCAGATAATACCTCTTTGTGCCTTTAGCTCGTTTTTAAATCGTCGTTGCCTTTTATATAAAATGCGTTTTTGAGTATCACTTGTGCTGGAATCGGGCTATTCCTTAATGGTTGAGCTCGCGAAGAACTTAGCTACGAATGCAAAACCATTCAGTGTCTTACGACGCGTAATAACTTACTGCCAATAAGCTATTTACTTATGTTGAATCTGCTGTTTAATCCATCAATGTTCGGGATTTGTAATCGATACCAATAGGCTTTCAATAAAGAAGGCATTATTTTTTGTTGATTAAATTTATGTTTGTATAACTTTTATGTGTTTATAATGCATTCAAAGGTAGTATAATATGGAATTCCATCGACCCTACTCATCTAGCTTACATTTTATTAATATAAGTTTCTACGGTTTAGCTGCTCATATGGTGTGAAGTTGTTACCTCCTAAGGCTCTGTCTTCCGCTTAGCCATATTTACTCCTATGAGGCTCCGCGCCCTACCACCCAAACGTTTAAGGCAATATTGGATAAAATGCGAAAATTATGGGCGAAAATTGGTGGATTGGATAAATTCATGGATACCAACCCGGCTTACCTCGCCTTCTCCGATTCTACGTTTTCTGTGTGGGAATAATTCGCTGTCATTATAAAAAGCACGGTCATGGTTGTGCAGCAAATCCAGTTTATTGTCGGTGTCAGTCATAAACTGTTGTCGCTTCTGGATAACGTCCCATTGATATTGTTTATTCCTTTGATAAAAACCTGTTATTTCTTCAACTTTTGGTGAAACCAAACTTTGGGTTGATTATATATCATACATACAGAAGCAGGGGTTCAGGGGGCTTACCCCCCTCCGAGGCCCTGGTATACCCACGCCCCGAAGGTATCACCTTAAAACCTTAGGCCAGGTACCCCTCCCCCGAGGCCGTGGTCTACGCTCCCCGAGGGTACCAGTATACAGTCACTCTACCCCCTGAGGCTCTACATCACCCCTTCCCCTGAGGCTCTGCTGCACCACCTAGCTCCTGAGGCCCCGCACCGCTCCCCTCCCTCCTCTCCATCACCCCTCCCGCCCGGGCGCACGCAAAATTTTTGCAAAAATTGGTCAAAATTAGCATCATTTTGGGAAAAATTGGGGTGATCTTGGCAAAAATAGGTGCGGGGGCTAACCTTTTTGTCACCGCCCCCTACCCCTGGATATCAACTGATGAGACGACCCCACCAGTCCCGGCTACTCCCTCTCCGAGATCTCAGAGCGGCAGCATGTATGCTATATATGTCGGGTCATACCTTCAATCACATCATTCTGTTTCTTATAAACAAATCCAGGTGGCGGTTCGCATATGAAACTGCCCATCGTGTTGGAACAAATTAGGCTGACGTTCGCGCCGCTAGCCTTAGAAGTACAGTCATCTTGTTTTACGCCGCACTCGTCGATATCTGAAAAACATATCTAAAGTAAAGATTTAACGTGTAAACTGCGTTGCTAGGTGTTATTTAAGCAAGTAATTGTTGTGTTCTTTTACCGCGCATTATTTCACAAAAATACGTTTAACGCAGTAAGGTTTTGCTTTCAGCTTTCGTTGTTCGACTTATGGTAAACCTGTAGTGGAACACACGGTATTGTTTGATATGAGCCATTGTTGTTTAACAACAATGTATGACAGCAAGCATACAATGAATAAAAATCAGTAGCAGCAGAGCGAACTATTCCCTCTATACAATATAGTTATAGTTAATCGACGCATTTAGGCTACAGATCCTTCGCGGGTGACACAGTTTAAATGATATTGTTTTGCCATGTTATCTCAAAGTCACAATTAATGTCGAGATAAGTACTACGATTATTGATACTTTCCCGATCTAAGCAAAGATATTCATCGCAAACATGATTTTGCAACATTGAAATTGCAAGTCGCTTTTAATAAACCTTTTAGTATGCTATATCTGCGGGCGAATTTTTTATATTTTTAATGAATGTATTCGCATGCTGTAAAAATTATAAACAAGAAACAATCCCTTCAATGTACAGTCGATTCCCATGCTTTTGGGTCAGTGCCTTAAGGATATAGGGTAAGCTCGGCTGGTATGGACACTTAGGGTGGTATGGACACATAGCGCGTTTAAAGACCTATAACTTAGTCTAGGTTAGCAGTACTCAGACTCATCACATATCGATCGAAAGCTTGTCTTATTTTGCTCACGTTCATCATTTTTTGTTCAATCTTTGCATCTACTCGTAAACTGGAGCTAAATAAATGGTGTCAATCAAACTATTATTTAATTTTGTTCGTTTTCCATGATTTGATCGACTATATTGGAAGACCAATAAGCAATTCTACATTGAATATTTTCTTACTGTTTTTATAATGTTGTGTGCATTGTGATGTATAGATTAGCAACAACACATCAATTAAAAGCTGTGGTTGATGTAGGTTGTGTTATGGCCGAAAATAAAGTTTGGGTTGTATGGACACATATCCGGTTATATGGACATCATGTTAGGGTTGTATGGACACCTACAGAGTTTTATGGACACCGTGTTTGCGAATCATATTTGGTGTCCATATAACCCTGTAAAACCCTGTATGGACAGGATTGGCATTTTAATAGTAGAGGTCGCAAATGGTCTGGACTTCCAAACCCGATCCGGGAAATTACAAATAAGACTTACTTACAAGTCACAGTTTGTGGAAAACTGTTTCGTCCTCGATTAACAGAACTTTCCTGCTGTAATCTGGTTGATAGTCTAAAATTATTGGCGAATACGGCTGCATTTAGATGGTAACTTTTACTTAAAAGCTGAGATATTTCAGCTCTTCAAATCAGGATGCCAAACCATACATCGCATATTTTGCCGCCAATATATGTTGCGGTTTTTGGTCCCTTCATGTTATTGTTCTCTATGCGATGCCGAAAACTGATGGTTGATACGCTGTGACGAGCGATTGGTACCGCTAATTTTGGAGGAATCTTTACACCCGCTTATATGGAAACCACCAAGCGAGAGAGACCTATTAGCGGGTCACCGCTTCGGCATTGTGTCCACTTGACTTCAACGCCATTCCGGATGCACCCTTTAAAATAGCCGATAGCTTACTGGCAAAGCCAGCTCTTGTTGCGGAGTCTGATACAATATGTAATGAACAATTGTGTTCGGTACCAATTGTTCTGGTCCCACAAAACTCATCAACTCCTCAACATATCAGTGTCGAAGAAAACACCGGAATCGAGCAAGCAATATGGCCTGGCTGTCGGAACGAATTTGATGAAGAACCTCAGGTCATATCTCGAGATGATTCTTTACTTCCTGCTTACGCTGTCGAAGCAGCACTTAATGTCCGACAAAATTTGAATAAAACATATGTTAACCTCCATAAAACGTTACGTTTTATTTCCAAGATCGCGTCACACCGCTCAATCATAACAGCAGTCATGCTGAACTTGTACTAAACAGAATGCGTCCGACGAAGCTGTATTTGAACACAAAGCCTACGATGAACAGTGTGACCATTAGTTAGATAATCGGAGTCCGTCCACAAGTGGTGGATACCATCAGCGGCTGGTTCGCCAGGTGACACCGTCTAACAATCATCATCCAAAATGCAGTAGTTGCAGTGGTCTTTACCCGGACTGCAAAGAGTGGAACGCGTGTAAAGACTGTGGCCCGTGGGCGCACAAAATGTGCGGGTTCGTGGCAAAAGATTTTTCATTTGTCCACTAAGCGGCTAGTGACCTACGGATATACAGCAAGTTTCGTGCAGCACAATTATATAGACTATTTTGTAATGCTGATTGTATTTTTTAATGTTTAAAGCAAAAATCATTTTAAGTTCTCGCAAAATGCAACACTACATACTTTAGTATTAGAGTTAAGTTTTTGAACCATGACACGGCGTAATCAGGAATTTGTTGCTAAACCAGAATTTGGTTTTTACTTTATAACTGGTCACTTTTTCGTTATTGGGCGACTGAAGAGAACGCCGGGACTAAGATTTAGAGTGTGTTGCGCCTATCAAATAAAATACTACGTCTATTGGCAAACCTGCGTATACGTCATAATGCATGAATAATGCTAATCATGTCATAAAGGTGTTTCTATAAGTTTTATATTGCTAATAACCTTTATTAAACTTTTTAGGGTGGTATTCCTGTGTTTATATATGTGTATTTGTTGCCGAAACAATATGTATAAGCTAATTAATCACAAGAAATATACGTTTATTTCTGGTGTCCATCTACCCTGTTGGCGGCCATACAACCCTGTCAGAGTGTCCGTACAAGCCGAGTAAACTCAGTTGTAAAATCTATTTAAGTCAAAAGTGTTCATACAAGCCGAGCTTACCCTATTTCAATTTCCCGTCAATGTATATTGTGACATTGTACGTTTCCAATCGAAATAGGACAATTTTAAATTAAGCATTCCGTCTGATAGCTGGGATTTGCACACTAAAACACTGATTATAAAAATTTAAACAGTACCAAAATATAAAAGTAAAATATTAGAAACTACTAAAAATTCGAAAAAAAGCTCCACCAAAAAAAGAGCAATGCTGTGTTGGAATAGTAATTGTATAAAACAGTGAAGAGACAAGTCCATCTATGGTTTGCTTTGCAGCGCCTGGAACACAGTTACTGATGTACCGGCGCTCATACTGTTTATTGTTGCACGTGCAGCAGTTTCTGGCGCCGAGGATGAGAATGTTTCGAGATTTTGTGCATAGGTCGTCGTACAGCGTATAAATGTTTCATATCATTACCCAATATTTTAGTATTGTCTGTGTTTCAAAAACCATTTCTCGTTCCACTGAATGTTGTTTTTTGATGGACCGAGTGTATAAAATGTTAAATAAAAATATCCAGTGTTTTACAATGTAGACATGTGTTTAATTTCTGCACTCAGTTACGAAAATCGCTACACATCCTCACCTTCACAAATTGATGTTTGTGTATTTCGTTGGTATCCGTCGATGCAGTCGCAGCGATACCCGCCAGGTTCGTTGATACATTGTTCATAAGCAGGGCACGTGTGGGACTGGTCAGCGCATTCGTCAATGTCTAGAGTAATATCCGTTCAATATATCATAGCCATCATAGAAGTATCACCTTACGGGACGAAGCCAAACGCAAGTGACATATCCAGATTTGTGGAATTTAACTGTTGTATGTGCGTTGTTTAAATATAATTAATGACTGTAGTGTACCCCATCTTACTTGCACATATATTGATTTGGTACAGCCAATGATTAGTATAAGTGTTATCTTTTAAATCCAATTAACATAAACATTAAATTATTAGTTATATTAATTTTCACGTAGTTGTAGGTGCAATAGCAGCAGGTACAATCCATGCAACTGCTGAATGAAAGACACCGTTAGTCTGTGAAAACAGATAAATGTACACTTTACGCTGACACATAATGCTTGTGTAAAACGCTCGAAAAATAAAGTGCGAATATGGGTTATAATTTACATTAGTTATATATTGTAAAATATCCAAGTGCCATTAAATTGTCTAGAACAGCCGCTGCGATTGGCGTAAGGTGAAGCAAAAACTGCACAATTCCCACATCTCACAAAATCATGCTTAAGTCTTAGCTTAAGTTTTGTTTCCTATATATATTAAACTCATTCAGGGTACTATTTTAATGAATACTTCGGTTAGTATCCTATGATCAATCTGTTGCTTACTGATGCTATAACGTTCCCCATCAAGTTTAGAGAGCTATTAACATTCCTATAGCTACAAAACTTTAAAAAATATACATATGCGTGAGATCGCATTACGAACGTAGACCTGGGCATTTCCATTTTCGAGTCTCGTCACGGAAGTCTTAAAACCTCTGGCCGCTTACAAATTATGATATTTACCGTATGTACAAGATCACGATTTGCGACACGGGAACACGTAAGCGTTGTTCATGCTCACTACTTTACGATTTACTATCGTAATTTCATGACCGCGTACACTTGAAAAAGCGACTCCACAGTGGTTTTTCTTTTGTACTTTTCATAAACACATCGAACGCGACCACACCTGTACGAATCAGCATGCTATCTGCTAAACGCATCTACTAAACACGCATGCAAATGATAGCTTACTCAAATTGCGGTCATACGTCGCAAAGTCCATGTCGGCCTCACTAAAACTGAGAAAACGATGACTAAAACGCGAACGGGTACTTTAGCAGGAGTCAGTTCATTTTCACAACAAAGCAATTATGCTGTACTTACGTAAAGCGGACTTATGCATTATTGTCCTATGTAGCACCAGTAACAATCGATGGTAATTTTAGAATTGGACCAATTGTATGCATACACATATAAAATAAACAATATATATGTAACAAAACGATATGATACATATGCTAGACATTAAATTTTTGCGTTACCATAGCAAAATTACTGGATTATTTTTGGTGCCCCAAGAATTTTTAAATTTAGCGAGTGCTCGTAATCTATGAACACACAGACATTATCAAATTACTGGTCAATTTACAGTGTTATACGACTAGCATCCAGATAATTACTATGCGCGTCGAATAATTCAGCAACCACTAATTTTCAAATTTATGGGGTCTATGATCAGCCAGAAAATTTCAATACCTTTCGGGTTTAAAGTTAATCATATAAGCGGAAGTATATCATACATGGAATAGGTCGGAAGGGTAGCCGTGTCCTCGCCCGGGTATAGAGGCGGTCGACGGGACTATGGGAGTGTGCGTGGCGACCGGGGGTGTTCGACGCTCACGGCTCAGCAGGAAGATGTAGGGTGGGAGGGAATAGCTGGACCTTTTGGGGGGGGGTCGGAGCCTCGGAGGAAGGAGTGGCCTCGCCACCCCTATATACATGTACGAAGTGTATTGTTTGAATTAAACCATGTTTGTGCTTTGAAAGACTATGTTTGTTACATCGGCAGCGTATTATTCAAAATCATTAGATAAAATCGAAAGAATATAATTTGAAATTTGAATGTTGTAAATGCGGTTTTAAATTTTGTGCAATGTTGTAAATGCAAGCGAAACTCCGTTTTAAACTGATAACACTTGGTCTGATGTCAATAGTTGGTTTAGCAAAATTTGATAAAGGTGAATCTACGAATTAATTTTAACATTTGAGATCACTAAATATGAGCTCACTACCTTTGCACGAGCCATCACTTAATTCGACTGTTCCGTTACCACATCCACACGTATAACTTCCAACAATATTTAAACACTGTTGAATACCGGAGCAAGTATTTTCGCCAATACTGCATTCATCAATATCTGCAATTTTGCAACATTTATGTTCAAGTGTATTTTTTCAATCTCATGTATATTTGCTTGATTCAAATTATATCCAGAACTTATTAGTTTTGAAGCTAACATTATTGCAACACAGTCAGACTTATTAGTTTGTCAAAAAATTTTAATACACAGGAGCCTCGGTCTGGGATTTTCCAACTAACATGACAGACATTTAAAATCATGTAAGGTTATTTGAAAAATGAAATTGATAAAAGCTAAATCAGAGATCCTACGTAATTCTTTCAATCATATTTTAGCCGCCACTAGATATGATTCAGAAACGAATGCAAATTTATTTGGAGCGCTGACGTTTCGCCTTTAACTTAAACATTGCTAAGCGTTGTAAAAGACACACCTGACTTAAAGTTATAAAACTGTATTACAGTGCTAATATACATGTTAAATTTATGCATTACCAAGCTTTGTAGTAATCTATGACATTCGGTATTAACGTTACGCTAGGCAATCCTTGCATTTCGTGATATTGTTTATTACATTCGCCACTACGAATCCTTATACGCTTAGTAAACGTACAGTATTAAAATATTTAACTCGAATAAAATCGACGCTTTTCTACATTGTACAATGTGTGACAAAACTGAGCCAAGATTGATCTGTTGCCACCTACGTATACTAGTCACAACACAATCGTGTCTCAAATGATTCTCGGTGCAATACAAAGCCTTACAAAGCGATCTAATAACAACAAACGTGCAAAAAAAGCCTCACGACAAATGCACTTAACACGTCCGTTGTAAAACATGTCACGTGACAACATCATGTATTAAAAAGTTTGTTATTGTTATAACCACTATATTGTATACGATAAAACCAAGATTATCAACATATACTTGCATAATTCATAAACCTTAATTCGCCCATTAAAACTAGTGAAGCCCGCTTGCGAGCCAGAATTCGAGCAGTGAGAACAATCCCCCGAAGCAGAAGTGTGAAAAAATATTTGCCACACAATATTTTTGACACTCGCAATGACCTTGTCGGCCCAGAAAACTCCATATCCCCCACTAAAACCAACAATAAACACACATTCAGGTGCTTTTCCCACGACTTCTCACCAAAAATTTTGAAAACGTCTTTTTTTATGCCAAGTATCAACCAGAAGTGTAAAAAATATTTGCCCAACAATATTTTTAACACTTGCAATGAGTTTATCTGCTCAAAAAAAACCCCATATAAGACACTGAAAGCAATAAAAAACACACATTTAGGTGTGTGTGTGACTTTTCACCAAATATGAAATTTGGCGCCAACTATAAGCTTATAGACTCCAGATTGGGAAGTAGTTGAAAAACATTATATATCATTGGAAAGCCCTGGTAAAGCTACACGGAAAAGGTCTATTAGTTTGCGGATACCTCGTGTACTTATTGAGAAAAGTGGCAAAAACTGGAGGGGTTGCCCGAAAAATGGGCCAAAATGTCGTCCTTTTGCCCCATAACTTTTCTCACGGCAAAAAATTCAAAAATCCGGGTATGTCACTACACCTAAATCGACCATTGCGGTTCGAATGAGCTATCGTGCATTAAAATCCGCAAAACCGTTATCGAGATCAAGGTGCGACACACAGACAGACACACAGACAGGACCTCCTCAACCCCCCCTCCAGAGCAAAAATTGAAAATTCTCGTTCCACTCGCTCGCTTGCTCGCTCATTCCACTCGAATTCAAATATAAATTATTAATCTAAATTTTTCGTAAAATCTAGATCCATATATGCCCTAAATACAAAGTAATTGGTCTACATAATCCAAATTTGCTCTTCTATAAGCAGCCATAATTCTCAGATATAGTATCAAAGACATTTACCGTCACAGAGCCCGTCAGACCCAATTTCGTAGCCTTCCATGCATTCACATCGGAATGCGCCGTCAGTATTAACACATGTTTGTCGCGCAGTACAGTTATTGAGTCCGCTGTCCGAGCATTCGTCGATATCTGACAATAAATTATTTATTATCGGGATATAGTTAATCAAGGTGTATACGGTATGTTTTTTCCACTTATCTAAATTTGCTCGAAGAAGAATTCTCTAATGTGCGCGTAATGTTCAAACTATGCTAGTTGTTCAAGTCATAAAATGAATAACGTATACGTGGATGTAACAAAAATATGTTGATTGCAGTTTAATACTTTTTTGCGCAATAGAATTTTGTAGTTTCACTTGAACTCCATGTTTAAGATATGTAGTATTTTGTAGAAAAAGGGCGTTGTTTTCAGAGAACATGGAGAGTTGCCGTTTACTACATCCAACGCCACTTTTCTAGGTTTAACCACTGTTCTTCTATCGCCACCAATATCTGCTTCAATACAATAATTTTAAAAAATTGAAGCTGTTAACTTTTACATTTGAAATTTTGCTGCAAAACTACGCTTTGCTCAGTGTCATAAAATTGATTTCTTGGATAGGATAAGTAAAAAAGTTATCTGTTTCATAACACAAAGCTAATTCACGGTAAAATTTATTTGCTTACCAGTGCATGTTTGTGCACCAGTTTGGGTATAACCATCTGGACAACCGCATTCGTATGAGCCAGGTTTATTTTTGCACACCAAGTCTCCACCGTTAACGCCGCAGTCGTGGGTATTTATAGCGCACTCGTCGATATCTGAAAAAATAACACTGTAAATTGTATAAATCACAATACCAAAAATTGCTAAATTTCAGTGATTACTTTTATGAATCAGGCGCGATGGTAACATATGATTATCCACGGTGTCACAATATGATACTGGTTTTGAAAATTTCTGTTATTATGTCGTGGAGTCTAAAATTTGTTCTTGTGGAAATTTATGAATACAGAAGCATGAGTTTTAACATTATTTAAACTGAACACAAATTTTAATAACTACAACATAGAGTAAAAGTGCACTACATTTCGCTTGATTAAGGAATGCAATTGAGAAATGAACATAGATTTTGCTAAAATAGCAGTTGTGAAGTATTATCCCTGATCTGTTTCTAAATGATATAGCTATCATGAAAATATTATGTATTAAAGGCAAAGAACAATGTTAACATATGGAAATAATTAATGTATGTATTACCAAGTTGCACACTATAGAACAACAGAATTCAAGCTTAGTAATATTTCATGTCTTTAACTCTGCAAGTGGCAGATAAACAAATGGAATAACAACAAGCTATCCTGTCGGAAACACATACTATGTGTCAAGAACTTTCGTTTTAAAACGAAAATTTTTCTTCTTGAAAGAAGAATGTCACAGCAGTCATATTGCTATTAACAATAGAATTTATGCGCCTGGACTACATATAATTATTTAAATATAAACTTTACGACGGTTCAGCATAATATATGGTTTTTGAAAAATGTCAAATTGTTTGACTTCAGCGTTTGCGAATATGCTGTCTATAAAATAGCAAGAATGAATTCAGACCTGGTAAAGTTGATAATATAATTTTCGATGTCATCAATTCTCGGAATTCTTAAATGATTTCATCTAAGTTGTAGTCAACAAATCCGAGACGTTTGCTGCATGCCATTTTTGCCTGGCATGCAGACTCCAGCGGTCGGATCTGAAAAGGCTTTTATGACTATAACAGATACGTGCAGTGCAGTGCAATTAAAGCTTTAATGCACAGTCTGACAGAAGGTGAAATCAATGTCACAGCCTGACGGCTGTGACAATAAAGGATATTAACCGTTGGGTTCAGCCTAGGTAATAGCAATCATTAATTGTTCCTCTACTGCTGCGCAACTTTTGAGTAAACCAAACAACTGCTGCGTCTATCTTTATTTTTTCGGTAGTTGAACAAACTAGAAGGACGCACGGGCTAAGATATAAAAGATTATCAAAGTTGTCTTTAGAAAATTGTAGTGGTTTATAACCCGTTTACTCACGAAACCGCGAAATTCGAGTAGCTATGTTTCCGTGTTTTGTTTTCGTCAAGTTAGTTCGTTTATTTCAGGTAATTTGTTTGTTCCCGCTCTAAATAATTAAGATAAGCATATCTGCAGAGTTTTAAACCTCTTTTAGAAGCCAGTGCCACAGTTCAAATGGACTCACAATGTAATGCAGGACAAGTTTATTTAAACGTGGCTGAATGGTCTATCGCACTGTCCCATCCTAACAATCGCAGAAGGTAGGTGTTCAACTCCAGCCGGCACCAGAATTTTTTAATGTTTAGACTTTTTGTGCCAACCAAATAAATGTTGCTATTAGCATATAAAAACATTATTGGACTAAAATCACACTAAGAAAATATGATTGTAGTTTCTGTTATATCTATGTCGTGTATTCTTTTGATGTGAGAAGATAAACGGTGATGTCAAAATGAACACTATTTAGGTTCACAAATATTTACGAGCAGAGCTGTGAAAGCACAGACGAAAATATAACAGGCTTCAGGTTGAACATATGGCCCCATAATTGTACAAAGCCAACGAACGCAGCGAAGCATCTAGTAGACGAATCAGCCAATTTGACAACGGCTTATAAAGGTTGCAATAAAGACTGCACATTGCATTTAATAGTAAATAATATGTATACCGACAAGGCGACTAATTTTTCAAAGCAAAATCGAAAGGACAAATTCTTATTGAGTAACGCTACGCATTTTAGGTCTGTGTTGCTTAAGGCAGTAGCTGCTGTAATCTCACAATAATTCACAATGCTAATCAACAACAAGTTTGGACAGCATGCAGCTTATCAGCACATCGATTAGAGGGTTAAAACCCACGTTTTATTATTTGCTATTTCTCTATAGTCGACTTCGCCGGCAAAATGTTTCGACTTTTGGTAAATTTTACACAATTTTGCACAAGTTGCAATATACCTCACAAGATTGTTCGGTCACATTACATTACTCATTGATAACTTATTTACGCAACATGTTGGAATATACCTCACAGTGTTGCTCTGTCAAATTACTCATTGATAGCGTATTTACACATGTTGCAGTATACCACACAAGATGTTCTGCCACGTTACTCATTGACAGATTGTTTTCAGAACATGTTACAATATACCTCATATTTGTTCTGTAACATTACTCCTTTTTAGATTATTTCCGCAACATTCTACATTATACCACACAAGATTATTATGTCACATTACTCATTGATAGCTTATTTACGCAACATATTTCAATGTACAAGACAATATCGTTTTTAACATTACTCATGGACAGCTTATTTAAACAACATTTTGCAGTATACCTCAGAAGATTGTTCTGTTGCATTACTCATTTATAGGTTATTTACGGAACATATTGCAATGTACCTCATAAGATCGTTTTGTCACATTACTCATGATAGCTTATTTACACAACATGTTGCATTGTACCTCACAAGATTGTTCTGTCACATTGCTCACTGAAAGCTTATTTACACAAAATATTGCAATGTACCTCATAAGATTGTATTGTCACATTACTCGTTGATAGCTTATTTACACAAAATGTTGCAATGTACCTCATAGAATTGTTTTGTCACATTACTCATTGATAGCTTATTTACACAACATGTTGCAATATACCTCACACGATTGTTCTGTAACATTACTCATTGAAAGCTTATTTACGCAACATGTTACAGTATATCTCACAACATTGTTCTGTCACATTGCTCATTGAAGGCTTATTTATACAAAATGTTGCAATGTACCTCATAAGATTATTTTGTCACATTACTCATTGATAGCTTATTTACACAACATGTTGCAATATACCTCACACGATTGTTCTGTCACATTACTCATTGAAAGCTTATTTACGCAACATGTTACAGTATATCTCACAACATTGTTCTGTCACATTGCTCATTGAAAGCTTATTTATACAAAATGTTGCAATGTACCTCATAAGATTGTTTTGTCACATTACTCACTGATAGCTTATTTACAAAACATATTGCAACAGTATTACTGTTGCATTAGTAAAATTTCACCACGATAGTATTAACTTACCGCAGTCTTCTAAAGCACATAAACAGTAAAATAATATAGACAATGTGACCATACTAAAGATTGTGTTGATACAGTGAACGCAAAATTTTGTGGGACTGTCTGGCATCACCGCAGACTAACCTTTAAACTAATCCAAATATTTGGATTCTTAACAAAGTTAGAGTATTTAAACAGTAAGCAATCGAATAATTTAGGATATTTTGCAACCTTTGTATTTACTAATTTCTAGAGAAAACTCGATTTTTTAAAAAATTATAGATTGCATATTGGATAATCGTATAAATTCGATGCTGCCCTGAACAAGCACTTCACGAGACAGCCGGTGTTCGATGTAGCAAGTTTTATACTTAAATATGATGTATTAAAACTAAACATCGGAAAAATAATATATACGATTAATTCTTTTAGACATTTAATGGTTTAAATTTTTTAATATATGCATGGCCACGGTGTTTTCCATTAGCCACCAATCCGAAATTCGTAATCAATTTTGAAAATATAGCAGTAATTTTGGTGCTATTCCAATTCATATCGACTATTCGGTTCAGCAAAAATATTCAATTCGGCCACTTATTACGTTTTTTCCGATTTTTCTTAAACTTTATGGTATCAATGCTTAAAAATATTGCGTCACGAATACGGTCGAAATGATTTTTTTCTTAATCGACTCATGTGGTTGAGTCGAATAATATCGAAATTATTGCTTTATATTCAGAATTGCCGAAAATCACCTGAGCGTCCAAACGACGAACTCAATCTATGCACTGATAAACCGCAACTTCGAGACATACATTAACTGATCGCAACTTACTAGAATGCTACCTTTGGTAAATAATAAGGTCAATGCTGCTGCAATTCAAAATTTGCGAAAGTTGAAGCATTTAAATGCCAAATACTTGAATAGAATAACAGTTTTATAAATCTCTGCAATTTGAGCCATTTATAAACGGCGTAGAAAAATGATAAGTGTTTGAAATTTTTTCCCTACTTTGTGTGCAGATTTCATAAAATTACAGCTCATGATCTTACTTTTAGCTATCACAATAAATAATTATCAGAAAAATCGCGCGAACATCTAATATCCCAAAGACATCCTGTCTCGAACATTTTCTTCCCTTTGAATTATAAAATAAAGGAGCAATATTAGAGATGAAATTTTTGTTGTTTTCTCTGCGACTATGCCACAGTATGACCTAGCAACATATGTCTTTTGCTAAAAATAGTTTCAAATCAGTTTTGTATGAATACATAATGCGGCGTTCACGTTATAATGTCCCCGCTGTTTGGAACTTTTGACCCCTGTAGTCGCGACCCTACCTTATAGACAGTCAGGGTGACACCCATACTGTATATCAAATGCCGAGGGTGTACGACACACCCTTAGCTACGACATTTTTTCTAGACAGTGTCGTACACACCCTTAGCTAGCGATTTGGTGCGAATTAACTATAACGGACACCGTCTGTAGCTAATGCGGTTTATTAATCAACTGTCCTGTGGAGTGTTTCCTAAACTCTCCATATTTGTATCTAGCCCATATGAACATTGCTCAAATAATTCCGTTCACTGTCAATAAAACTGCCAGAATACACGGTGTGCCTGACACTGTCGGTAAGCGGTAATACGCGTAACTAGCTTCCGTTGAAAAAATTTATTAAAAACGTGGGGGTGTCTAAGACACCCTGTTGTCAACAGTGTGTCTGACACTGTGTGGGGTACATAGGTTCCAAACGTTGGGGACATTATAACGTGAACGCCGCATAAGTTAATAACGGTTGGGTTAAAAATCTTTAGTCACAGCAATCATTACTTTGCCAGCTCCTGCTGCTTTAACTTTCAAATGTTTGACAAAGGTGTGTTTATAACGTATATAAGATTACTTTAAGTTAAAGATCAATAGCGAAATTTTTTAAAAGATAAAAGGAATCGAACTGCTGGCAAGGGGTGTAACATTCAGTATCGCCTGGCGTACAACTATCGCATAATAATAATTTATAAGTTACCTAAATCAATTTGACAAACTGGGTGAGTATCTTTACGCCGACAGTCGGTGTCGAACCACCAACCCCATTTATCGCCCCGTAGATTTGGATTCGGATTCGGCCCAGCATCCCAGCGCATACGAACGCAGGTACACCATGGTGTATTTGGTATTTCGTTTTCGGGCTGAGGTGCGCGCTTTCGTTTCGAGCGATCCCAGTCGGGAAGGAATGTTAACGGCTTTCCACTCTTGTCCCAATGCCACGCATACGGATCTTTCGTTCCGGTGTCTGCAGCGTCAGCACGAAGGCCGATAAACAAATGATCACGTTTCGATTCTGGCAAGTATTTCATATGTTCAATCCTAGAGCAAACCGAGTAAGTTATACATACTCGAGGTGCAATGTCTCAGGGGTAGGCCGACCGTTGGGAGGAGGATCATACTTTGGCCTTCATAGGTGTGGTTCAACCGGTCGCCAGGGGCTATGAGATAGGTCATAAAATGCACAAATGAATCAAGATATAGGTGATTACTCAGTATAACTTCACAAAACTATAATAGATGTAGTATTTGATGATTTACAACGAATAACATATAATTCGCGAAAATTCAATGCTAAACTAATAAAACAAGACTCGATGTTTTAGGCTTAAGCGTGCATAGATATAGACCCTATGGATTTAATTGTCTGCCCTATTGCGAATAAAGGTTGGTCAAACCCTTCTTTCAGACTAAAATCAGTCGAATTTTGCAAACATCAGTCCAATACAAACTATCACATGTTAATGACTTTACTGATTTGGCTCAAATGTCCATGTAGTTCATGCGTTACGAGCTGGTATTCCAACTGTACGTGATTTGATCAAAGCTTATAGAAATCTCAAAATTGGATTCATAT
The DNA here is from genome assembly GCA_030248225.1 of Trileptium ribeirensis. Classification (NCBI taxonomy): domain Eukaryota; kingdom Metazoa; phylum Nematoda; class Enoplea; order Enoplida; family Thoracostomopsidae; genus Trileptium; species Trileptium ribeirensis. The sequence goes on along the minus strand of JASANE010024940.1, from coordinate 149,607 downwards.
TTGTAAGAATAACTTCGCACCCAATTTCCATGTTGGAGCACGGGAATACGAGATGAAAGGACAAAATTTCAAATCAATATGCCGAAGAGTGTATAACCTCAGACAATGCAGCTGCATAGTATTTTGAACCCAACTCATACGGGACAATAATTCAGTAAACAGCAGAAAGCATACTTAATTTATTTACGACAACCTGTAATCCAGGAAGTGTTGGCGGATATTGTTCGGCAAAACGAAATTATTCCTTTCGAAAATTAAAAATAATAAATTCTATTTGCGGCCGCTATTTTCTGCAATTTTATAAGCATTTTACAAATTTTAAGTAACTTTAGGTATTTGGTAGGGTTTTGGTTACCGTACACTACTAAAGTGATTTGATTTTGCTGAAAGTCGAAATCGATATGTGATCAAGTCAAAACGAGTTTTACACTTGCTCCGATAAATTCATAATTGTCTAAAATGCGTAAGCAGAATTGTTTCATCACGACACCTAGTTGATGATACAAAACATTGTTTTGAAACTACGATGATTGTTCAGTACATCAGAAACTGGTCTGGCCGTGTATGTACGAGAAGCAAATAAATTCAGCAATTTTCGCTTAAGCAAATTTGTAGCCGAGAAATTTTGTATCTTGCGCCCTTTAACTTGTAGTTTTGCAACCTAATTATCGCTGCTCATAAAAATTGTCGTCTTGGAATAGAGAAATGGTTCATTTACAAACGTTGGTGCCGGTTGGTTAAATTCGGTTAGTTTGGGCTTGTAAAAATACAAAACCGTAGTCATTCTTACCAGTAAAGCCTAAACCATTCGTAATTTTGTTGATCAGGAAATTCAGGAATACGCCCTGAAGGCCGTAGTCGTTGGCACATTTCCTGTCCATCGTAATAATTCATTTTGGTGTCCGAGATGTAGTAGCAAAAATCGTCGACACGCACCCATCCTGCTTCCCATCCATCTTGATTGATTTTGTCCGATACGTTAGCCGATGTCAATTTGAGTGTTCCCTCAAGAAGTAGATTTGTGTCGTCGGTTATAGCGTAACCTGGCAATTAAAATAGTCAAGCTTAAAAATAAAACTTGAATGACTCCGTTTCAGCATTAAACAATATTTTTTCACTGTAGCCAACTAGTCTGATGAATTAGACTATATTATTGAGCATTGCGCAACTTTTTTCGGCTGAATATTATACAACTGCTTGAGCATCTGATGAAGTTTTAATGGAACAGAGATATAAACATCATAAAACGCTGTAGCAATATAAAGCTTTAGTATAGTATTAAGACAGTCGTCTACAGTGGACTGTATGTAATATTTTCCATAAATTATAGAATTTCAGAAAGACCTGTTACTCAGATGATACATTTGTTAGCCGGCTCGAGGCAGTAACGCTTCTACAACAAATAATTAACACAATGGATTGAATTCTTGCTACAACGTTTTCTATACAGTTTAACTATATGTTTCATGATATGATTACATGTTTATGAACTTACAAAATGGTACTGTCGTTAGTCCAAACAATGCCAGAAGAAGCCACACCTCGCATGAGAACGGTTTCAGCTGCATTGAGATGGCTGAAAGCCGTAGCGGTCTACGACTGGCGTGTAAATTCTTCATTTGCTTCTTATATCAAAATGACATAAATGGTCAAAAGTAATATATTTTCAAGATTCAGAATTAATACAAATATCTGGAAAATTCAAATACTAATGCCGACTACATATGTAATGTATGCATAGTTATACAGCTATATAACAACGGGGTATAAAGTCGTTTAGTTTTTGTCGACTGGAATAATTAACACATAACAAAAATAGTTTGATTAGTAGATTTAAACCAATCATTAATAAGATACGCTGTTTATTTAAAAATGGTTTTTCTTGTTTCTTGTTTTGCTCAGCTCGAAGGTGTGAAGAATATTTTAGCTCGATCTATAATTTAAGGTCATACGGCTTAACTTTCTAAGATTTTTCGACAAAATATTTTAAAAGCTTACAGAATGTGCGAACGAATAGAAGCTTCACTTTGGCGACAAGTAACCCATGTAAAAGGTGAAACATATATAAATCACAAATTGTTATTTAATAATAACGGTAAAAACTTAGGGCAAAATTAACGTCTTTCCGAAGCTTTCTTACAGCATAAGATCAGAATGTCCACATATTTTTTATTAATTTACTAGGTTTTTCAAAATAACATTTGGATACACTTCAGATCTCTCACATCATTCAAAAACGAGCAATGAGAAGATTCCGAAACATGTCTTTCAAAACTTGAAAGAAGCTGCGCAACCTCACATGAAAGAGTTTTGCTTTAGGTTCTGTTCATATTTTGAACTCGAAATATAGAGCTGAAAACCAAAAACTTGCGAAAGTAACTTTTGAATGTTTTATTATAATTGTACATTACCGTTGGGTTTACCCTAGGTAATAGCAAGCATTAATTATCGCCACGCTGCTGCGTAACCGTTGAATAAACTAAGCAAATACTGCAGGAATCTTCATGTTTTTCAGTGGTTGAAAGGCTAAAAAGACGCACGAGTAAAGATATAATCGGCGATCTAAATCGTGTTTCCAAAAGTGCGTTGGTTTTGCAACGGTTTTGCTGGATGTAACCACGAAATTCGGGTAGCTAGCTTCTATATAACTAGTATCAATTTTATACAAGTTGTGAAACAGGGTAGCTTGTTTGCACATTTTGTATCTTATTTTGCTTTGTATAATTCTCATTCTTGTTTACAAATGCAGCGATAGTGTCAATAATTTGCTGAAAAATACATTATTTAAAGGATAACTGCCGTTTGCGTCACATGCAACCGCAGAGTTGGCTATATTTATAAACTAAAATTGTATATTATCTACGTGAATATATTTGTTTAAATCGTAATATGCTACGTCGCATGCCGTCATGAAACCCTTATTGACATTTAAGTATCGCTTATTCTAAGATATGGTGCCGGTAAAAGCAGGCGTTTACCATAGTATATATTTACAATGAACCAATAACAAGCTATTTATACCAAGAACAAGTCCACTAAAATGTGAATAAGTGCAATGTTTGATATGAAAAGCATGAAAAATTTTACCGTGTGAACGCAAATATATCAAGAATATTTCACAAATTCTATTCGTCACTTCAATATGTCTAAATATTTGCAAAACAATTTTAACTTATCACGACAAAACCTTTAAAGAAAGTAACTGTTGAGCTAAATGCAAGCCACTTTAGTGAGCTTAACACTGAAGACTAACAACCCAAACCCTTGTAATTATAGGTTTAAATACCCAAGGCTCTACAAAGGCTTTACCGAGTTTCTTATATATTTTGTGTTTGTTTTCTAATATATTATTTGAATAAAAATTTTTATTTTTACCCTTTCGAATATAACAAGAATCAAAATTCGTATTAGGTTCTATTATAACATCGAAATTACCTTTGTTCACCGTTGCTATGGATGTAATAACTATACTGTACGACAAAATCGCTAAAATAGTTTACACCAAACTATTGTGAATATAATTCCAACAAATTTGCGGTTATAATTATCAAGCAATCATTGCTGTTATATTCGAAAATACAAAGCATTGCTTAGAGTTTAGTTAGTGTTTGGACATACAATTATTGAAACCATACTTATATATAAAAATAATAAACCAGAACGATATTAGAGTTAAATGTCTCCGTACGAGATTGAGCTATGTCCATCTATTGGCATTTTTAGTTTCGTTGCGATGGCATTAATTTGCCTCTATAATACAAAATAGGGTGACCATAGTTAATGTTCAGTTTATTAGACGTGAGTCTGAGGCATCAGTGTAATCGCTTTCAATACGCAGGTACTCCATTTTATACTGATTGGTTGTTTCCATGGTTAAGTGATTAAGCTATTTTATAACATTCCTCGCACACATAGCTTTAATTTGGCAAACTTTTGTTCGGTCTCCATTATGCAATGAGATATATGAATATATATCCAATCACACAATGGCCATCGGACAAAAGTTTGTCGAAATGAGACCATCTGATCGAATAACGTTGCAATATATATGAACAAATGTAGATATATCATATGTTTCCAAGGTCGGCTCGGCTTAGAGGCAGCGTATCTTGTCTCGCCGGGGACTAGCCAAAACGGTAGCAAAAATTATTATATTCAAACGATCTACCACGCCGAATAACAAAAATCTCGCAGAAATGTTAATATCAAGTTACCTGTGTTGAAAAGCAAGTCGTGTCATGCTTGAAACAAAATTTACACTAGCTGAATGTCATGTTTACTGGTATTCTTTCAATAAGTTGTTTGAAATGCGTACCAGGCACCTGAAAAAAATTATAGTATTAAGTTTCCAGTGTTTGCAGGTCCGTGCTAATGCATTCCTGAAACAAAGCTTCAGGTCTCGGCAAATTAAATTTGCTAGTGTATCAATGCGCGTTTAGCGTTTCATATGCTAAAATAAAATGGAATCAAGCAATGAGTGTTAACGGGGTTTATTAATTTCTTTCTGACGACTTTCATGTATATTTTGGGAATTTGAATATAAAATTCCGCATGCCTAAAAAATGTACAAGTAGCTAGATAGATTGTCTGATGCAGCTTTACGGGGTTGGTTAGGTTCCACATTGTACCAGCTAAAATCATACCTTTGTCCAAGGGTTTATTACTGAAATGCTAGCAGCGTAACAAAATTTAACTATCGGTTTCCGCCAGTTCCGAAATTTACAGAAATACATATAAACCGACATTCCAGTAACATCGGTACATTTAGCAGCGTTAATTGGAAAGAATAATTTTTCTCTCTAATGTGTTTTGTGGTAGCGAACAGATGATATCTACTTCTCATTGTTTAAATGCCCAAATTTTAAAATGAAATAATTAGGATTTGCGATGCAATCTTAATGCAGCTGATATTCTGGCTAAAATTTTAAGCGTAAATGTTCATATTGATCATTTGAAAGTGCAACAAGAGATTGGCCAGGTTTGTTATTTCTTGCAGGGGTGTGTTAAGCCAAGTTTTATGTGTCATGAAACAGCATTACCCATGCCTAGTAACAAATCCAATATGAAAATGTGGCACTCACAAAGTATGTGTGAACGATCATGCGGAAGAAAAAATTAACAAAATGGGGGTCTACGTTTGTATGCGTAAACCATTAAAATTCTAGCTATTTTCCACGAACACCGAAACTTGAAATTGAATATGAGTAGTGTAATCTGAGGGAACGAAGAGTTGGCGTTACTGCCTGTGACCAGGTCGTAACGAAGGTCGGTTCTTCTTCGAGAGACCTCGCACATCACTAGCACTAGCTTCACCTAAACGGTACCAGGCCGAATAGCCAGGTTGCTCACCTGGGATGTGCAAATATCGTCAGTTCCGTGGGTTCCACCTCCTATGAGTTAGGCGAAGCCAGATTGATATGAGCATTATTTTAAGACGAAATAATAAGTGTGGCTGGGCATCCCTACTATGTCCTAGTACACAGAACGCAGCAAATGACTTCGATATAACTGTAGCTATTTGTTTGCTTTGCTTTCGCACACCGGATTTAAGCCTTATGGTATTCTTGTTAGCGCCCCGGCAAGTCGTCGTTGTGAACTTTTAATTACATAGATGACTTCATTATCAAAATTTATTTCTAACGTATTATTTTTCCAAACTATACAAATATGCCAATACTATTAAAGTACGGAAAGCACGACCTTACTACAAATAAGTTTGCGTTTTAGCTTTACGTATAACGTTACTAGTATCATACATAAGGATCAGAAAAGGATAGCGTGTACATTGCTGTTGACATCGAAATCCAGAAATTTAACATTGCTAAAATTTGATATTTTGCCAAACAATTAACTAATTAGTTTCACTTTTATCTGCAAAAATTTTATCTCAACAGAGCCGTTACGAGCTCAAAAATTAATAATATATATTAATATTACATAAAAATAGCCGTTACGAGATTAAAATTAAATGTTTAACTCCTCAGGATGACGTTAGCAAACTCTAGTTCACCTGTTGTCTGACCTCAGAGTTTAGCGATGCCACATTTTGCTCAAAATTTTATCAAATTTTGTCCTGAACTTTGATTAAAATTTGACTTAAATTTGCGATAGAAAAACGTAGCGAAATGTGATGGTACAAAATTCGGGATCAAAATTTGAGCGCAAAATTTTTCTGGAAAACATCTTGGTTTTTGATTGGCTAAAGAAATATACGTGAATAGTGTGAATAGTGATCACTTGTTCACATCCAGTGAACATGCAAAATCGAGTTAGATTTTTGATCAAAATGCGACCAAAAATTTGGCTGAAATTTTGAGCGAAATTTTGAGCTAAGAGATTAAATGGCAATTATCGTTATTTTTACCACGCTGATTAGTTTGCGTGGTAGAATTAACAATAATATGACATCGTCCTGCAATCCGTAGCATTGTGAATAGCTGGTTTAATCCCGATATTGCGACTTCGATGAGCGTTATATAGCCCAATTTCTTTCACAAGTTTTCCATGGTCGCGGTTATTGTGCAACGCCGTTCTATCAAGTTGGCAATATAGCGCGGCGGTACAAAATGTTGCGTTTTTATCACTGTCACTTTGTAATAATTGTAATAAATGACGAAACACGTGTTTAAGGAATATGTTAACATATATGTTAATATACATGTGAATATGTGAAATTGTGTCTTAAAGACGGTGTACCGAATGAGAATTGATCATAGATTTTTGCGTTGGCAGCCAGACTTAAAGTTCACAAGAGTACAATTTAAGTTCGTTACTTACCGAAACACAAAAAACAGCTATGGATTATATTACTTGATTTGTGCTAGATGATACATCTAATCCGAGAGACTCTTTTGCCGAAACTGTGAACAATATATCTTTCGCGATCTATGAAAGTTCAATCCCAATAATAATATTTTGGTTTACTCATTACCTAGTCAGTTACAAACGAGCCAACTGATTTAAAAAACCTAACGTGAATACGCTAATGTCCAATGCAAATCTCTATATACACTTTTACCAGTTCTATGTGCAATAATAAGCCATCAAAAGCAGTGGTATCATCGCGGATTCCATTGTCGAAACCATGTAATTGCTATTTAGCCGAATTGTTCGGCAACCAAATAGTCTAGGCAAACACAGTGCACTTTCTATAACACGGAATTGGCTCAACCGTGGCTGGAAACGGGTCAATGTTTAGTGACCCGCGACCCGTTGGCCTCTGACCAGCGACCCGCATGACCTGTGACCCGTAAAATTTTTCTTGCTCAGTTTGAGAAAACAAATTGTTGTTTTTGATTTATGTCACAAATACCAATAAGCAGTAGATAATAATATCTTCCTAACGAAAGATAAATGAAGTCATAAAACGTTATTTTCCTTAAATAGTATCTCTGCAATTTCCTTGTAATACTTTGGGCTAACTTTACGCGGCTACCAGAGAATAGGGCCCAACCATTACTTTTTATATTTTAATATATTCAAAAAATTTTCAGAGCACTGCGGTATTTTGGGGTACCCCGTCTTGTTTTTCCAGTGATTCCTCTTATACCTGGCTGGTTCCGCATTTCGCTTTTAAATACAATTATTGAGCGCCAGAACATGACCAAATTTTGTCTAAGGCTGTTTGAATCGATGTCTAAAATAATTATCCAAAACGAATGTATAAACAACAGTATATAACAAGCACATTTGATTGCACATCTAAGCACAGTTTTCTTTATACTGTAAGTCGATATTTCGTACTGGCTCTCTGTAGACGTATAATATTGGGCCTCCTCTGTAATGTAGTTCTGTACAATGTAATTTTTCATCACTTGATTTCTAAACGTTATTTCCAAACTCCGTTTTCCCGGCAGTTGGACCTAGTATACCAGAGCTGATATTTCTCCTGTATTTGCAATTACTGTCATAGACATTCGACAGAGACAAATGTGCTCAAAATTATATATAATTTCACTGCGATTAGCATTTTAAATTTAGCAGCATTACCGTTTGACCCAGGATACGAGCAACCATGACAAGATTTATGGTCACAGTTGTCACATTCTGTGTTCTGAGGTTGGGATTGAGAAACAAAGGCGATATCTGCATCAAACTATGAAACGTTATACGCATCGCTTGTCTTTTGCGTCTGTTTTATGATTAATATCGCTGCTACAGTTCGATATTGTGTAATCGAACTGTGTCTGAAATATTTTTTCATCATCTAACAGTTTTATTCCTTGAAATTTAGCAAAATTGGCGATATGATATACTAGAAATTGATTAATTCCTGTAATGGGAGCTATTGATAGAGCGAAAACGGTTTATCCCGTAAGGTTATGCGTTCCAGACGTAATCCCTAACGGAAATTTAAAACAAAAAATTGGCACGAAACATAACGTATAAACAAGAGTTGATGAGCCCTTGAACAAGGTGTGACGCCATGCCACACTACGTTATATAATTTGAAAGATGACGTGGTCCATTTTTGTGTTATTTGTCCCAATTTCGGGTGGGGTGGGGCGGGCAGAAGATAAGCAACTTTCCCACTTCTGTTTGTCTCCCCAGCTTTTGTCCTGCCTTTCTATATTTTTGTCTGCAAATTCTATAAATGCATCAAGCAAATTTATCTCCCGAAGATGGTAGTATTAGAGATCTTTATGGGTTGATTTTAGCATGCAGTAGTGCTTCGCCCAGGCCGGAATTTTCGCTGGTAGATTTTGATATCCTTATATGTGTATCAAGATGTATTCCAGCTAAAATTTGTCTGCGCCCCTACCACTTGTCGCAATAATGTCGTCCAGCGAAATGAAGTGATGGCCTCTAACGGAAGGACACTTCGGAGCGAATTGCTTTGTACATGATTAAAGCCTTCGAGTATCCATTACAGCCATTCGACGATAACGTACCTCTATATAATCATACTAGTGGCATTTCCTATAATATTCGTTCGCAATTGAAATAGGTACCAACGCTGAAATTTATTTAATAAGTGGAATCTAAGGGGTCTTGACCACCGAAATACGACATAAAACATGATTCCCAATCAATTCTTTAGCAAATATTTTGTTATGCTATATATGATATGTGTAGATTGCCATTTACAAAATATACTGTAGGGCAAATACGACATGGTAAATAACATTAATATTACATGGAATCTTATTTCAACATTTTTGGTCCGCACTCTAAAATAAATGAATGACTACCAAAAAATTCTCAAAAAAGTAAAATCTCATTATTTTAGAGTGCGGCCGACCAGAGAGACAGGCGGCTCTGCACCACACGCTCCAAAGACGCCACTATATATTATAAGCTTTCAAATTAATTATCACTACGTAACCGTACTGTAATATGTGTTATTCTGTTTAAAAATAACATTAAACAAATATGCATGAATTGTTATCATTTTATGGTTGCACAGCCTAACCAACGGTCATGCGTATAGCATAATTATGTCATTACAAACAACAGTTCGTCTATTACTCTTTATGTGAATTAAAATGTTCATAAAATTATAAAAAAATTTTAAATTCATAAAAATTTTAACATTTTTCACGTGAATTTAGACGTAGTTAGAATCATGTTGAATTTTTGATTTAATTAAATTGAACAAACTTTTGCCGCACCGGTGGATTGAACCTGGATCTTTTGGGTACTAGCCTTGCGCGTTATAACTACTACGCTGTTCAGCAGCTGTTGCTGGGATCCTTATGGAACCTCCCAAAGCGCGGGAACAGCAAAGCATAAATATTATTATTGCATTTATTATTATTTTAAGTATAAAATTATGATATATATAATAATAATTAATTAATTATAACTGCACAACATGTGAAAATTCAATTTGTGTTTGCTATAATTATTGCGGTACAGTTATTTGGGTGATTTTGTATCTAGATCTTGACACTTAAGGTTTTCAGAGCTCTAATTGCCCTAGGGTGCAGCAACCAACGTCTATACTCTATTTCGAAGCTTGTTCTGGAAATATGCTAATTACATGAAATGCAAAAATTGCATGGCTCAATTTCATAAATTGTTACATAAAGAACAGTCGTTCATAATTTATGGTGATCAACTGATAGAGCATATAAATGCGTTCAAACGTTCAAATTTTCAGCTCAAAGTGTACCGACAGCGACAATACATAGTTTGATTTTAATGAATGTTCACCAAAATCACAATTAAGGTTGCAGACGTCAATCAATACCATTTTATATATTTATATTCGTGAAATATCGAATTAATAAAATATCAGAATTCGAATTTCGCTACGTGCACACTGCATTAAGTATGCATCTCTTTTCTATTTTGTGCATGAATCGAAGGAATAATAAATACATATTCAATGAAACGGAAAACCATCCATGTGAACTGTTCCAAATATAATTACAACGTACCTGGTAATGAGGCTGTGTTTGATTTGTACGAATTTTTTTCTGAAAACTTTTAGATATTCTGTATTTTCGCAACGCGAACAACTATAAATTCCCTTTTCCACTTGTCCTGAGAAAAGAATTTAATTCTGTTTTAGTTAAGTCGTTGATTTGATTTTCATATCGTAGTTTTTTTCAAAGTCTGTGGTATGTCAAGTGAAATACAGCGTTATGCAACAAAATGTCGATCTCGAAAGCTTTTGTTAGTATTAAAGTTATCACGATAGTACATTAAGTGTGTTCTTAAAAGCTATAGCTGCTTTTAAGCCATCAAATTTTTCGCTTAAAATATGAGCTAAAACCTTTTTGCAGCATGTTACTAATGCGGATTTTGCGTTATAAAGGACTAATCATGCGGACGTTTTGTCTGCCAAAAGTTTAAGTCATACCGTGCGGTGGTTTACAGTACGCACATTCACTATGTAATTTAACAAATGGCGTACGGGATACATTAAATTAACAGTGGTGTTAATAACGATTAGGCTTAGGATTTTACATAATTGCCAGTAACTCCTGAGTCCGTAATCGATTGAGTTGAGTTTACAATCTTTCGACTGAGCTTGTAAATACGGTCCGAACGATATATAAAATTATACATTTATCGAGAAAAATTGTCTTCGAAATTTTTTGGTTCTAAGAGGAACAATTGGGAACCCAAAAAATCAAAACATGTTGTTTTAAATGTGCCCAAAATGAATATATCCCGAACCAGCTGAGTCCAATGGTGCCAAAATTATCTTTGTATCTTCGACATTAACCAATTTCGGCTTGGGGTGCTAAAGGAAAAAATGGCCTCCCTATAAGCATGTTAACTTATCGACTAACAGTTCCGTGGTATAGTGCGTAGCGATAAAAGAAAAGACACGCTCGCCATATCGTTTCCAATATCTCTTTAAATTGTTTTTTAAATACATATTCCACAGGGAATAACCGGGACCCAAATTTACCGGAACCGGAATAAGCAATGGGGACCGTCCATTTAAACCGAATCTGGAACCTGGTCTTTGAACCTTATATATAGTAAAACAGATGAAACAAGAAATGAAAGTACAGTGGATTTAAAATGTATTGAAAATAACTTTTACATTAAACTTAATGTATTGCAATGGCATTATTGCTTTTCCGAAACTTTAAAGATGCTGTCTTCCCTCCTGGGTCAGGTTATGCTGAGTCAAGTTTTACCTCAGCCCAACATCAACTGACGCATTTTGAATGCCACTGCACACTTCTCGGATTACTTGTTACTCGAATTACTTGTTACATGTGAATGCGAACGTTGCATCCATAATGCAGGCAGTTACAATATATTTATACCATTTTATACCATTTTTTGGTGCTCGCTTGTTTTGATGTTTGCACAAATATTTGGCCCCCCACTTTTCTCAACGTTCCGCCCCCACTGACCTGAATGCTGTAAATGAGACAGTGATACAGTTTTAATAAATACAGTTCATTGCCAAGGTCGCAGTTTCTGGCTGTGCTGCAGATAAGGTTACTTTGCTTCAACATAGACTGGTTTACATAGTTTACAAGCGCACTGGCTGGTGCGTGACGCAATTTATGTTAACCAAGCTTACGCCAAGTACTTCTACGTAATCCATACTGTGATACCCAGTTGGACCGCCTTAATTCGAACGTACCTTGCAAACTTCTGAATGTGTAAAATAGCTTCTACAAACAGCGACCTGGATTTGTTTGGTTAGCAAGCTCCTGCAGGTTAAGATGAGAAATTCCTACTGAATTTATGTGCCCTACTTACATTTCACATGGCAAATTGCTAGGTTAATCTTTTCCTTTGCTTGGTTGTATTGGCGCTTGATCTTTGTACATATATTACAATTATGTTTGGAGCGCAGAAGAAGCAAAAATGATGCAAATTTCAAACAAACTTTATAAACCGGAATTCCGGTTCCGGTATAGTGTTTGCCCTTTGCCGGAACCACAACGGGAGCACGATTTTCGCCGGATCCCGAACTGGAATTTCGGTTACTCCCTGATATTCGGCTTTAGTATAATGTTTTACTCAGGATACTTTCTAATGTTTAAAAAATGGGCTAAACGACTTGTCGTAGTACATAAGTGTTCATAAAACTTGAATATTATTAGAGAAAACACCGAAGATTCCATTTCAAAATATATTACAAGTCTAAAGAACATAACATCGAGAAACCGTTGTATTGTATGTACTCATAACATATTCTAGTATGAAAGGCATAGTCTAAAAATTTCGTCTTACCTGTCATCACGCACTACGCTATTATCAAAAGGGGAGCCTGAAAAGAAACTGATTTTACACAGACCTGCTGTTAACCAAATTTGGAAAATTAAGTCACTGCCACAAATAATTTGTTATATCACCGCGGTTTTGTATTCTGTTCATATGGAACCAAAATCCATGGTTTTATTTGCAATTAGATAAACGGGAACCAGGTACATCGATACACTGTATTCACATGAATTTCGACAGATTTAGAGTTTGAGAGTTTCAGAATCTGCCAGAAATCTTCAAAATTTGCTATAACTTAGTATTAATGTCTTTCAAGTGATTCGGAACCTACATATTTACTATCTAACTATTTGACCATCCTGTTAATCAATCTCAGTTGACACACCTGCTACAACTTGAGGTAGCTAGCCAAAACCGTTACGCACCTACAACTTTTTTGCTCCAAGCACTCAACTATCTTTCGAGACACTAAACATAGCGCATCCCTGAAAATGATTTTACTACAAAATATAAATGTATTTATTACAAAATGTTGAATCTATTGCAGAACACATTGCGAGGATATTTGTGTTTACAGATGACTCTGTATAACCAACGTCTAACGTAAAATGGGTAGACAATGGCTTTAAAAGATATCGACACAGCAACATATTTGACATTTTTATCTCTATTTCTGAGTGCAACAATTTCGTTCCTTTGCTTGAGTGCTATTCCGTTTATATACAACGAGGCCGAGATTCTGGAGAATGATGTTGCTTATGAAATGGTATTGTTCAAGGCAAGTTACCGTATGATAATATATCGTCATAAAATTAAATTCTGTCAGATGCGTCTCTGGAGGTAGGATTTGGATATTTTAATAAGAAACTTCAATTATTTATAGTCGCGAAATACGGTGTATTAATATGAAATAAAATTAGCAAAAAGCTATATATCACATATTGATTGTATAGCTATGGTTCGAAGATTATTTTTTATCTGATTAAGCCGAAATCTAGAACCTTATATAAGTGTAAGATTGCAAAGATAAAGTAATAGTTGTGCTGACACTGGAGATATACAAATCCCAAACATTTATTGATGACCTGGCTGAAATGCGTTTGACCATTTTAATAATGAATTTTTTTGACTTTTGCTCAATTTTGACAAACTCGAGGCTACCGCGAGACTGAAAGACCGATTGTGTTATTGCAAAGTGTTTGTGCAAAGAACTGAGGTATCAAGAGCGGTTTTTCTTTTCCTTAAACTATCTCGCGAAGCGAACAGTAAATAATGCGGCGTTCACGTTATAATGTGCCCGCTATTTGTAACTTTTGTCCCCCTGTAGTCGCGAGTTTACCGTATAGACAGTCAGGGTGACATCCATACTGTAAATAATTGGCCGAGCGTGTACGATACACCTCTAAGCTACTACATTTTCTTTACAGTGTCGTATACACACTTATCTACCAATATGGCGCGAAACATCTGTAACAGACACCGTCTGTAGAAAATGCTGTTTATTAGTCAACTGTTCTGTGTAGTTTTTTTAATGCTCGATATTTGTATCTAGGCCATATGAACACTGAAGAAATAATACCGCACACTGTGAATAAAACTGCAAGCAGACGCGGTGTACTTGACACTGTCGAGAGGTGTTAATACCTATAGCTAGCTACCTTTGAAAAAATTTATAAGAAACATAGGGGTGTCTAAGACACGCTATTGTCAACAGTGTGCCTGATACTAGGTGGTGTGCACCGGTTCCAAACGTTGGGCTCATTATAACGTGAAGGCCGCGACGACAAACGCAGTCAGCACAACTTTTTGTATTACGCGTTGGTGCCAATGCGAATTATTTGGTACGAAATGACTACAATATAACAAGAAACGATAGTAAACTTGTAAATTAGTGTACAGTATTATAAGTACGACCATTGTACGCGAAGAATACATTCTTTCTTGATAATTTGATAATTGACGTATTATGTATATATGTAGCGTTGATTCGTAAGTATATGGTATTTGGAGCGCACAGTTCTCTGTAACAATGAGTGATCTTCGTTCGAAAATGCATTGACGTTCATTTGATATTACTAGAAAGGATTTAAATTTTTTCAAAACGCATTTAAAGTTGAGTCGAAACAGTTGGAAAATTTCATAGCGATATGTTTTAAATTTATTCGCGTCCTCTTCTATGATCAGAGACCGTTTCGCGGATAAAGATTTGTCCAATGTCTGTTCTATGTTCCTTCATTCGAAACGCAACAGTCATTTTTGGCTAGTATTGGGTCAACATCAAGCCGAGGGACGTAAGCTATATGCATAGTGTTCTGTTCTCGATATACTAAGATATACTGGAGCAACTGAATCTCCGCACTAAGTTGTTCATTTTAAGGATATAACGCTACTCGCCACAGCTTGACTTGAGCCAAGTTGGCTTGCTTTGTTCGACGTAAGGGCCTTGGAGATGTGTTCCAGAATTCTAGCTAAGGATACAGAAAAATGTTCTAAATAAAGGAAATAATTCAAAACTACATTGAGTGCCTACAGCGGCCGTAAAGCAGGGTAAATTTAGCAAGCGTACCTGATACTGATATTAAGGTTCAAAGTCATAATTAAGCAACTGTATGGCAAGAAGTAATTATTTCATGCATTTATAATAGTTTTTGGGCTTCAATTTGTGACAAACTGTCTGATTCTGATCCTACGGTTGTAATAAAATTATTACAATCTCATGTCGCGCGAATAAGTACACTGCTGTACAAATATTTATAGTAATACTTAGTAAAGCATAGGTATAATCACGGGTACAAATTAACATTTTTGAGGGAGAGCATAACACTCAGAGATACGCATATAGTTTGATTTATTGGACGATATAACGTTTTCAGTTTTATCACCCCACACCCCGCTCCCAACGATGGCAGAGACTATCCCAAGCATTTGTGGGCATTTGTTATAGGGGAATACTCTGGGCATTTCTTATATCCCTAGGTTCTTTGGGTCTATCCGATACCCGTTCCCAGGGTTCTCTGCGGTGCAACTTCAACTATCACCGGAAGAAACATGTGGGAGGAGTAACAGCTGATACACCCAAAGCACCTACCGCAGCAATGAATACCACCTAAAGAACCTGCTGGCGGGGTAGGGGGACTGGCAAAACACCCGACCTACAGGATACCTAGCACTAGTAAAAAGAAGATAAGTATGCCCGAGTGTCGTACTGTTAGCAAAATTTTAATAATAGCAATGCCGGTAATCATGGTATAATTGATTGGCATGCATCACTTTTGTAGCATAGCACTTCTAATCATTTCACAACATTTATTTAGATAATGACATTGATTTGTTTTTGTTTTGATTTTCTTGTTTAGTTTATTTTTTCATTATTCAGGTTACCGCCAACGCATTGTGGAATGACTTGATAATGTTGTCGAAAAAACCAAAAATCGCCGAAGCAGTAGTTCGATTACGGCGAGACAGTGATATTAAACACAGATCATCAGCAGCCAATAGAGAAGCCCGTATCAAAAAAAGACAGTACCTTGAAACAGATTCTCAGTATGACGGTGGTTCAGTGACTATCAACCAGCAAATAACAGCATTTCAGCCATCAATTAGACCTCCTATACTTCCTCCAGCTCCAGGTGGAAGCTGTCGTAAGTTCCTACCTACGTGTCTCCTATAGCACTTGACTGAGCATGAATGCTTCTAATCGGACAGTGAGATTAGGGAGGCCTGTACGTATAAACATTTGTTATGGCTTATAGCAATTAGTTTCGAAAGCGAAGACCGTAAGAATCAAAAACTCAATCGGCGATTTAACCCTTTAATTTCGAATTGATTTTCGCACCGTGCAATGCTTGATAAGTTCAAGCATGCGCTGTGCCAAGAATTGAAGCCGGGTTGATTGTTGCAAACGGCGTGCGCAAACTACTGATCTATGTATTAGTTGTTGCTAGATTCGTTAACAAAGCCGTAGCATATCAAACGAATAAGAACATACACCGTACTCTAAAACATGCACCACAAGATAAACTCACTTAGCGTAAACTGTCGAATGTTCGCCACCTGCTGCCGTCTGGCAGCGTTATACCTGAAAAGGTTAAATATGCACAGTTTCCAAAAGCGGACTAGAAGCCGTTACGAGAAGCGAATGAAAGATAATTGGCAGACGCAACAAAATATATAAGCTAAGTTTTAGTATCTATTTTTAATTATAAGTGGAATAAAATTGTCGCCATGAAAGTGTTATGAAAACTTGTGTACACCTAAACAATCCTACATTATCTTTAGTTTGGACTGCCAAAAGTATACTTTTACTAAGTAAAAGGCACAGCTCAGGACTATACTTTTTACTACAAATAGTATAATAGACAATCCTTCTTTTCTTTTCCGCTTAGATTCAATACAAAAACAGTATAATTACTCGAATTTAGTGCGCTAAAGGGCCAACGGCACTTGATTATTCAACGATTTTACTGCTTCAACAGCGTGGCCTATAATTATGACTATTCCCGTTGTAAGTACGTTCAAATCAATAGATTCAAATATTATTTACAATATGAAATTAGAATCAGGATCAGTGATTTGGAGTAATTCAAAAAGAAAACGATAAAAGATATATGTACGTCCTTCATTACAAAACCCGATTCGCCGCAGTGAAATACGCAATGACTCCCGGCTTGTTCAACGTAACATTAAAGGTATTGCTATCGACAGTGTTTATAGGCAATATGGCACTTATGAAGACGAACGCACCATGTCTCCTTTGTTGCGTCTCGAGGGAGATTACAAAGCTCACATTAGTATTTGTCGGATCAAAGACTCCGCGTCATTAAAGCTATTTAAAACTACAGCAATTTGCGATCAATGTGATGCGCACTTATAACATGTTGGTCAAATCATTTTAATCTATAGCATTAACAATCAGGCTGTGATAAATGCGTGACGGACCTAGGGTTTCAAAACATACGATTATAACATTTGCACCCCCACACCAGGTTAACTGAACGTAGCCTTAATGAAGCGGCAAATCTGGGACATTAGTTTTCAATAAACAGATTAAGGTAGGTAAATATTACATCCTCAAGCATAAACTATGCAAGTACATGTGTTCGCGGCATAAACTATAAATTAAGCTGTTCTTTGTATGTCTGTCTATGTAAGCATAGTGAATTTAATATAGATGACCAAAGATGTTAATGAAAATTTAGACTATCGCTCTATTAACCGTTTCATACATAGTGTCTCATATATCATGCAGCGTACATTGTGAAGCGATACGATTGCGGTGTGTGTCGTATGGCGTTCGTTTGCACGTGCGCTGTTATTTGCTACCTTTACGAGGTTCTTTAAAAGAACCGAGCAACAGCTCATAAATAGAATAGGGGCTAGCGCAAGAGATCCGCAATTAACTTTCATTAGTTTTATGAGTGTGAGGTCTCCCAAAATTCCATAAAAGTAGTATAAAATTATACAATAAAGGCATAGAAACTTTCATGTTGATATTTTATAGAACCATTTATTACCGAAAACAGAAATTTGCGAAATTGAAGGATATAGTTTTCAAGAAGCATAAGTATTTCTGGGGCCATTTTTCAACTTGAAGGTCACAATACATCGCACGGGAAATGCAAATATAATTGCTTTCATCATTTTCCGTAGCCCGGAAGGTATGTAAGACCTATTTTGTGCTCCTACTTAAAACTACACTGAAATATGACAAAACCCGACTGGTTTCTCTATCCAAGATTTTTTAGTCTCTGGTAAATGTACCGTAGCGGAAACAACGTATGCATAAGGCTTACAACAGTGAAATTAAGTCAAGCTAAAGAAAAAGATTATAGTGAGCTCAAATTTTATATTTCACAAAGCAAAAAATATTTCGTCCATGTGCGAAATTTCATAATATCTCGACCAACCACACACTAATTTATTGATAACTACGAAACCAGACATTCCCCGATGAAAATATATTGTTGTTAGTTCCACAAAACAACGAAAACTTCATCAGTCATTTAGCCGACCATGCGAGACTCGACGTTAAAGGAAGAATTCCCATATAAGGTACCGTTAAAAATATGTATATGTAAATTATAGAATAACCCATTCACTGCAAAAATGTTGAGACAAACTTTAATTCGGATGGATCTTTTTGACCCGAAGCTTGGACGAAACCTTCACTCCAATTGAGTTAAAACCTATGTGTTAAGCACAAGCTTTGTGTTAAAAAGGATCGAGTATTGAGTCAGAACTTGACTCAATTTGAATCAACGTTGACCCAAACTGAGCGGAAATTTAACTCAAATTCACTCAACATTAACTCAAGCTTAGGGTTAAAAACCCAGCTCAAGAGTCAAAATTTGATTAATCGCTTTTGCAGTATTTCCTTGGGCAGTACAACTTCGTAAAACTATTTAGTCTAAGTTTTGTCGTTTTTGCTAATTTCATATCAAATTACCTCATACGGATTTATAAAAATAGAGAAGGACAGATGTCTCTGGATGTTGGAGGTCTTCTCTGCTTTTCGCCAATGACTTAAAGTAGTTCCAGAAGGTGGCAGAAGGTTGCATAATAGAGTAAATCTCATTATAATTGTATTATGTAGCGTATCAAAATGTTTAATACGCAAACCTTGGACAATTTTTTGAGAAAATGATTATACCCGGAACACCAAAACTCAATATAGCTTGCACAGTTTGAATGGCTAAAGTTCACATTAATAATAATACTTACCTAAAACAAATTGCTTATTTTAGAGTGCGCACCTGCTGCATCTAGTACATGCCCGACAGGACCGCCAGGCGCACCAGGCGTTAGAGGTGAGCTGGGTACTCCAGGACCAGATGGTCCAGACGGCATTGATGGTGTTGACTTTGACTCTGATATAGAACAGATGGCTAGCCCTAGCGAATCTGAACTGATTTACCCAGACAATGAATCATCAGCGGGAGAAGAACAAGGATATAAAGACGAAGATGAGTCACCAAGTCTTGTTGCTTTAACCCCTTTTATCGGCATTGACCCTGATGACGAAGATGTTAACGCTGATAGCGATGATTCAACCCGAAACAAACGCATCAATAAAGATAAGTCCAATGGATACGAATCTAATAAACTTAGCTCAAGCCGCGCTGTGAAGGATTCAGTGCCTTGGCTGCAAATGCAACGTGCATATCTAAAACGACTGATGTTCACTTCGCAAAACGAGCGGAAGTCGAGGCAGCGGCGCACAACTCCAACAAACAGAAATGGCTTCAGTACAACGAAACGTTCACGTCACACTTCAGAAGGCACCAGTCTACAATATCGTAACAAGGAAATGCGAAAGTCGCCGAAAAACGCTGCTGTCACTTCTAAGAAACCCCAAGATATGCCAAATAAGAAAGGCGAGCATCGCGTATTCAAACGATACGTTACAACCTCGCCTTGCCCGGTGTGCCCTTCAGGACCGCCAGGAAAACCCGGACCACCTGGGTTCCAAGGTAAGAAATTTGTTTGAGGTTTGCAATATATTGTTCATCAATAGCTGGACATAACATGGCTTTTAGAAATCAACGTCAGCGAATGCTTCATAATTGTTACGGTTAATTTTTTGTTCCATTATTTAAAGTCGTTTTGAAGAGATTCAAAAAAACAATCCAAAGCGATACTTCAACGGTATGGAAGCACCATTAAAAATTGCTTGTTGGTTACTGCAGTACATTATAAACTTAGTTATATAAAATGCCTAATGAAAAGTAAACCTGACTATGTGGCGTGATTTTTTCCACAATGTGTATAAAACATTTCATTTAAATGTCAAAACGTATCGCGCCGAACGATCTGCTTTCCACCCTCTGAACCAAAGGACCTTAGACCCCTGTGACCCCAACATTTTCTTTGATCGGCTATTTTGTGCAGTAAAACCGGATTAAGATTACAAACATATGTTCGATTGAGGTATGCAAAACCTCGCTATTTTACACAGTTGCCAATTCAAATTTGAAGATATACCTTAAGCTGAACATTACCGCAAATTAAATGCTTTGCAATAGTCGTTCACTATAAAAACAAATAGGTGTAGCATAGCTGGCGAATAGAAAGTTCCCGTTAATATTTCAAAGTAAAACCTGGGTGATGTTTTTAAGTAAAGATACATTTTTTATAAACCTATAGGTTCGAGGTTTAAAAAATCGGGGTTGGACTACGGAACGACGCGAAAGCATAAATACAGGAACACTGAAACTAGAGCGATCAAACATAAAAGTTAATTATCGTTACCGCAAAACAAATCATTATTAATTACTGTTGGGTGTGTACCCTAGGTGTATGCAGATATTAATTATTTAGGCATTAAAATTATAATACCTTTTTGTACTTTACAGCAAATGCTGACGTGGGCATTATACAATAGCTGGGTACGTGTTGAAAATGGGTATCAACGACAGGCAGTTACTCGCAGATAACTGTTACCAAACAAAAGAAATTTAGGAAATTTAATTTAAATTTCAATTTATTAGTCAACAAATTTATCCTAAAATAGATCATGCTGTTGCCTAGCTGCAATATGTAGTATTCAACACGTTTACTGCAATACCTATAACTCGGGAACCGATAGGCAGAATTTCCAAAATTTTTACTCCTGAATGTGACCATAGAGTGGTACATGAAAGTAAATTTATTTATTCACCTGCATCGCATTTTGTTTGCAAGCAGGGATTGAACAAATTCTTTATTTCGGGCCAAAATCAGTTGATATTGAGACGTTATCGTCCATAAAGTAGTAACGGCTAGAAATAAGGCGTTAAAATTTTTCGAAGGTACATGTAAGTAAATCAAATTATCTATGGCAATAATATAAACCCTTCGTGAACCAATGATGTTGTCAAAACTTGCATATTTTGGGCCAATACCTTGCCGGTTGTTAGCAAACGATAGGTTTGTACAATAGGCAGAACATTTATTGGATGCATTTTGCACCATTGGATAGAAGGCTTGCAGACTAAATATTGCAGCAACAGTCTCTTCACCAGGGAAAATCTTCTGCTTTTGGGAAATTTAGTGAATTTTGCAGTTATCAAATATTACTTTGAAATAGTTGCTGAGTTAAGATAAATATTTACAGTACATGTGAAATAACATTGCTAACCCAACGATCTCCACGGAGCATCTAGTTTTTTGTTTTGTCGAGTTGCGTTAACTCGACATATCGGTTTCTCTGGAATCATATCACTTTGGTCCACGTGAGTGTTGCCTTGTATCTATGAAACAGTTTGACAATATTTAAGTTATTTTTAACTAACATAACTGTAAATGTTCAAAGAATATTCATCTAATAATGGGCAACTAAACTTAAAATGACCTCGCTGACCATGTTTTTCCTAAAAATTGTCGTCACCGAACATTTTCGCGTCGGTGAGAAAATGCTAGTTTTTGTTCGCGAATATAAATTTTTTTCGCGAACCAAATTTTATCGGATTTGAATTAACGAACGTTTTGTTCGCCAATACTAATTGACAAATGATAGGGCCGTTACGTTTATGATTTCACAGTTACATTAAATTTGTTCGCGAACAGAGACGAAATAAATTTCAACGTTATGAAATGTTACTGGACTATCGTAAGTCGAATACAAATCTCTAAGTGTGCGCTAGCAATGAATCGAATCGAATATTCTATCTGTTCCGTAACAATGAATGTAGATTCCACATCGAGACTTGCAAAATAGTATGGTTAACGGGGTCGTCTTAAGTTCAGTCGAGCATAACAACGCACCATGCATACAGAAAACCAATACCACACTATGCAACAGAATACGCACAAAATATAGGACACTTACGTAAAATCCTGGAAATTCAACCACTGCAATTGTAAATGTCGTAAATTGCGTGTTGATACACCTTTTGCAACTATCAGCGCGACCGCTCTTAGTAGATGTTCCAATGCAAGTTTTTGAAACTCAAACTAAGCCTAATTCTCAAATCTCTCCAACTCTTTATATATCTTTATAAATATTGTTGCCGTGTATCCAGCGCATTTTGAGAATTAGAAAATCGATCTCTAATTTAAAGTTTAACTTTTGTTATGGACAATCCTTCTTGTAATATTATCGGAATTCATAACTCATAACAAGCTTTAAACCTTCACAAAATCAAGAACAGAAACATATAAGTTTGCGCTATCGTAGCCCAAACTTAAGGCATTGAGGCTTACATTTAAAGTATGTACATTTCCATACTACAACCACAGACATGAAATATTTAATTTAAAGCGCCCGTAGTCTTAACTTTTGCCTATGGTCACAGAATTGTTTATTTCAAATTGACACAAAACTAGGAGAGGAAATATTCACTGTAACTCATTAGTGGGTTGATCAAATTTGGTATGACGTATACATACATAATGTGCCTAGTAAAGTTTAGTATCAAACCCGCAAATTTCAGTGTCGCTCCAGTTCCCCCGCCCTCAGTGAATTGCAGACTTCGAAGGCTGAGAACTCTGCAATTTTAAAATAAATTATAGATAATAAATTTTTTGGGTACGTTTGGTACGAACTGTGTATACATGTAGCACAAGCAAAGCATTACACAAAAGCCATACGAACAATAAAATTACTACATGTGCAATCTATTAATTAGATATAGTGGGAGAGGCAGAAAAAACATTTGTTCCGCTTTATGCCCTGCTAAATACATGTGGTCTAAAACATTTCACACGAAACACACAGTATAATGCACGAGTAAACTTAAGATGACCCCACCAACCATCCTATTTTGTATCTTTGCGTAAAAATCTCTGCATGGAACGCTATTTGATCAATTAAAATTGGGCGCAAAACTATTGGCGAATTCTCTGCTCTGCGATTACTACCTAGCTATTTTGTGCGCGCAAAAATTCATGTAGTTACGGAAAATTTTCCGAAGGAAAATTTGCCGAATTTGAATTAAACTGATTTTGTTCACGAACAACAAGACATTAACTATAGGATAGATTTGCTTTTGACGTAATTTTTTCATTAAATTTGTTCGCGAACGCTGTATAATCTAAATAATTAAGCATTAGGGGACCGAATTTTTGCAAATTGGGGACGTCGAAATTCTGTTCGTACACAAGGTGTAATATTTGGTACGTGGATATGATTTTGCCAATTTTAGGTTGGCGAAAAACCAAAAGAAATTCAACGATTTTCCACAGCAATAAGGTTTGCGAAACGATGTCGGTTACTACAAAATAATATGTTTGTCACGTGCGGTCACCTTAAGTTTACTCGCGCATAAATAAAAAACGCCGGCATACTTGACGCAAAATCTTGAATTTTCACTGGTATTTTCTCTATCAAATTTCCTTATATGACAAACTTAAACGATAAAGTTCGGATGTGAGAAAACACTTTGGATTCTAAGCTCTGGTGGTAGGACAACCTGTCATATCTGCTTTCACTGACTTAGTGACTCCATCACCGCATCACAGTAGTGACCTGATCACCCGAATACTCATATGTCATATTTCAACGAAGTCATAATATTTAAGTCATGAAAAGTGCAGAATATACATTGCTTGACTTACCATTATCATAGCCGAAATAAAAATTGGTCTTCTGTTGAGTCTTACCTAGTCATAGATAGTCATGGGCATAATTAAGTTCTCGACTGACCCTTGAGCGCTTTAGTTTGTCTTCGAAGTAATTTTGTCACCGTGTAGAATTTGTTGATAATAGAATTGCATCCAATTTGGAAGTAATAATCATGCAAAAAATGAAAAGAAACCCACAGTACAGATCTGTGAACCCTGTCTCCATTCTCACAATAAAACGTGCCCCACGTCGCACTATTCTGGTAGTCTTCGTTTTTAAAACAACCGCTATCGCAGACATGATCAGCGCTGATCTTATGAACCTATTTGTCTTTACGAAAGAACCTGTTATAAGAAAGAACGCGGAAGAACAAATAATGTTGTGGCGCTCTGTTATGTGGAGTACAAGGCAAAACAGAGTTCTATATGTTACTATGTCAGACAGGGTCACTGCAGGTCAAACGCTGTGACCCGGTAACACGGTCATAGGTTTGACTTGAACTGATCCTGCGCCACGATCACCCGGTTCCATTTCCGTTCCACACAAATATATATGTAATAGTATTTTACTTTTCGAATTTCTAGGTATGCTTTATTTAATTTTATAAAAAAATATAATTTCGCTCCAACTGACAAACGAAAACTAATTCACCATCATTTACCACAATAATGCGGCCATTTGTTACCTAAAATTATTTATAGGTAGTCGCGGTCCGCAAGGTGTCGTGGGAACGCCAGGTGAAGACAGAACCAACGAACTAGGTCCGGCAGGAGAACAAGGACCAAGAGGTAGGCCGGGAATGCCAGGCCATGCGGGTCGTCCAGGTCCCTCTGGGCCACCTGGAAGACCCGGAAAGTATGGTCGAGGCAAACCTGGCGAAGCTGGTAAACAAGGTCCTCCTGGACCACCCGGGCAACCTGGGCCGGATCCACCAAACTGCAACGTCAATCCACAAATTCCTCAATGTCTGGGTCCACCTGGACCACCTGGTCCTGCCGGAGGGCCTGGAATCTCAGGTCCTAAAGGAGTGGATGGACCAACTGGAGAAGATGGTTTGATGGGACCGCCTGGAAACGATGCTCATTATTGTTCTTGTCCCGAGAGGCGAAAATCTACTCGACGGCAAGGCTATAAACATTAACACCATTTCAAAATTGGTGCTGCAAGTTCACGCATTAACAAAAATCTTGGACCCATTTATATAAATCTTCAAATAATAATCTTGTTAGATATTTCCTAAAATCTCCAACCCGAAATTTGTGAAGTTTATGAAGATACAGTGATACTTTATTTGTGACAATAACTTTTTTGATGGGTTACCAATTGTCGCCCACGGTTAGATGCCAAATAAATACGAAAAAATCATATACCAATCAAAGCGTATAGGTGAGCTGAGTCGAAAGCCGAAATGAGCAAATGTCAGCGAAATCGGTTCATAAGTAACGTTTGACTATATTTATTAGAGAAAACATCCTTTCGAAATTTTTTCTGCAACAAGACGCTATGAGTTGCAACCTAGAAGTCGAAAAAAACTTCGTCATAAAGACTTAGAAATGGACATTTTCTAAATCATCTCTTGGTCCTCAGTCGAGTGACCAAATTTCCCACTGTATCTTTAATATTGACGATTTTTGGGCTGATTTATTGCAGGAAAGACACGACAAGTTTTTTAAACTTCATTTATTAATGCCAAGAACAGTGAATTTTATGTCGAAATAAACAATATATGAACCATTATCACCATTGAGTTTGCCCATTTGTTAATTACAACGTTTAATTGTGGCTAACATATTATTCATATAAGATTTATAGCTGCTGTACCGCCTCCATATCTACGAGTTTTTCATGTGTGCCTGGGTCTATTGCCATTGCTGCATGAGTCCATTCGTATTTCCAACAGAAACTTCCAATTCGAATAAAAGCGTTAAAATTTGATTTAACGACAATGTTGAATAAAATTATTCAGGTCTTTTCATTTAGATCCGTCTCCCTAAATGGTTAATTTTGAAGGCACAGCGACAACTTTAGTACTGTTCGGCAAAGTTTGACCAGAAGATTCAGAAAATGCCTAAGTCGACTATCATCGTACAATATTTGGCAAGGTCGAGTCGGCGCCAGGAATTAAGGTCCGATTGTGTGATTCTAAGTGGCATGCACAGACCACTGATTTATCTAAGAGCTGTTGCTCTATTCCTTAATAGATCTCGATAATTACACGACAAATTCAGTTAACACTTTTCGGAATGTGTACGAAACCTGCTTTTTTGTAACAATCGGGTAAATGAATTTGCCTGCATTTCTCTCATTTCACGAGTATTGATTAAACAGTATCCATTTTAAAACCAAAATTTGGACGAATCTTTGTCCTATCGTTCATAAAATATTAACAAGAAAACTGATTTTTCACATTTTCAGAGAGCAAAACAATACGATCTTGCGGCGTGGAATTTTGGCTAAGTATTTGTAACGGTAATGGCTTTATTGAATACACAGTTATCTTGCACAGCAAAAGGTGCGTAAAATAGTAATAAGTACACAATATGTTGGATTGACTGAGTTACACGATGCAATTAAATAATTATCTTATTCTGGGGTGTTGTATGAAGCGAGAAGCTTCAATTTTATTAATGTTTTATACTGGATTAATTATTTTGGCCCATTAATTTGCATTTAATGGCAATTTGAATAACCGGTGCTGGCAAGATGGATCTAACCCATACCGTAAGATTGCCTTTTATGAAAACAATTGCACTGTTTAGGTGCAAATAACAAAGCACATCGAGTTATAGGCTACCAGCGAGTCTGGCTTACATAAATCATACGCAATTTTTAAAACTTTTTTTGGGTTTAAAACGAATGAAGTTTTTTTGACCATTTATTCACTTTTCAACTATGTTTCATTCGGTTGAAACCGTGTATCAGAAAGTCAAACGCTTCGTAGTTTTCTTTAAAGCTGTGTGCATATAATAAAACAAAAATATATGCACAAAGCATCACAACTTATTGAAATAGAATGTAATAATTGAAAACATATATTCAATTACAAATCAGTACTTAATGTAAAAAAATTAACACCTAGCAGATCCAAAAATTTCTGACAGAGAGGTCTCAGTTTTGCTAAAATCTTTCCACAGGACGGGGAACACTTTTTTGCTTAAATCTTTCCGACCACTATTTATGTTTTTTTTAATTTTCTTCCGCATATTTCAAACTTGTATAGCATGTTTGTACTGTGACGGCGTGGAGGCCAGTACTAGACCCGATGTACTCGAGCGGCGGAATCCCAGCTCCTACCAAAACACTTGATGGATTTAAATTATTTTTATGACGTGAATTGCCTGAAAGTTAGGTTTACGAAGAGATTGGAATCAAACCCTAAACCACTACATATTGCCCTAAATAGAAGCAATAAAGTTATTCAAATACTAAATTTTGGTCTGAAAAGTTGAGTTCTACGACCATTGTATGATAAGTAGAGGAATTAAAGCAATAGCATATACTCCTGTACGCGGAATCCAAATGTCATTCCAGAGTTATAAATTTTACGGCCAATGTTTTGCAATGAAAATAACCAGCAAATCTGACAGTTTTAAGACGGTATAAAAGTGAAATAGAGGTCTTTCGTGAAAAATCGATCAACACGTATAGCTGGTAATTTACGCCGCAAAATCCGCTCTGGTTTGATGTTCACCGACATCGATTCGGCAACCGGTGTTGAGTTATACGAGTCACCGAGTCAATCCTAATTAAAACTTGTAATGCCCAGCTACCAGGACGGTAGTTGGGTCTAGGTAACTTATAATAACAACAACTTAGGCACATAATGTTCAATATTTCGATTTAAGAACAGGTTGCTGGGATGAAAAAGTTTGCCGTAGCTTTGCGCGTTGAATTTTACCCGAAATTGTTTTTGGTAATGAATCGACGAATTTAACTCCACCGCGCAGCTGCTTGTATGGAGCCGCATGATTCTCAACGAGCGTACGAAGCTCATTTTCCAGTCTTTGTGTTGGTGTAATTCCCTATAAATTGAAATAAAAACCAGATATAAGATTTTTGCAGTTTCAATGTAAGGTTTAAGATTATAAATGATAAGAAAGTATTAGTGTGATTTGGTATTTATAATGATCGTTTTTAAGCTGAAAAAAATTCTAACATAAATTCAAAATTGGAATAAAAATAAAATTATGTTGAGACGCTTTTCAAAAACGCAACACGCTTACACACTGTGGCTCTCAGGTTACTGGCTCAGACAAACTGCTCGTCGAGTCATTCGTGCGTTGCTACCTATATATTTAGAAATATCTATATACTGCATATATACAAGATGGTGTCTCACAATCGCTAAGTCGCGCATTCGAATCCTCTTTGTAGTATAATCGACCAGCGACCAGAGCGTCATTTTTGCACCTGTATAACAAGCACTATCTCGCGTAGAAGGAATTTAATTATTTTCGTGCAGAGGAACTTCCATATTATAGTAGTTGTTTAAAGGAACAGCGTCTAATAATTCTGAAGGCTCAATAACGTAGGTGAAATTTTTAAAGGTCTGTTAAGCGAGCGGATTAAGGATAACTAATGAATCTAATTCACGCAGCCTTATTTTTTGTCAATCTCAAGGGCCATATATCGAATAAAGTGCACCAATGTGATATAAAAATTAATGATTAATAATGCGCTCTTTTAAGAACTTGTAAAAACTTACTGGCTTTAATACAGCGAACGCTGTTACTAATTCTCCAATGCCTGGATCCGTTGGATGTGATAGCCCGGTTGCCGCAACTTCTAGCAAAGAATCATGTTTTAGTAAAATATCTTCAATCTCAGCTGGAGCAATCTTAAATGGCAAAAATTGCGTTTATGCCCACATATCTTCTAACGTGGCTTTAAAAGACCATGCTGAGCAAATAGATACCGCGTTGGGATCGTTAGAACTTTAACGTTTTCCGAGTGAAACGCCGTCTAAACATATTGCGGTGTAATTCTATAACGTTCGGAGCGATAAGTGATAATAACTGAACTATAATATTAACTGTTGACGATAAATCACTGTTATCATTTATCAGATGTTCTAGTCTGTATCTGTACGTTCTCTATGGAAGCTGTTACGTTAGTGGACATAGATAGCAGTCGGTGTATCAGTATGAAATTATAGGAGGTAGCACTAAAACTTAAAGTGCGCGTTTTTATCCATGCGTGATCGTGACAAGCCCAATCATTTTGGGTTCTCAGATAGTGGAGTTTAGGTCTTAAATAACAAAAAGGTATCTGGCTGATATTTGTAATATCAACTATGTGAAACGAATACAAATGTACTCCAGTAAATGTCTGTATCATAACGTACATTCATTGTTAAAGTATATATGACGGTTTCCACACTTGATTTCGCTTATACGTTAAATATCCAATTTACTCTCTTGGCCTTTATTTCCAAACATCATCTAAATCTACTGACTAATATTGGAGGATACACGCAACTGCACACACTTATATAATCAAAACCTAAATTGCGATATTAAATATTGCTTCAAAAAACTTTCCGATTATATGCTGCTCCCAGTATTATCCTAGAAATACTGCGTTGATCCTAAAATTCCCTTATTCGTTCACGATTTATAGTACATTATGTATATATCACCTGGCGTCAGTCATTTGGAAAGTCGTCGCTTTAAAGATGAGCGTTTTCCATAATATCCTGTCATGTCCGGCTTGCATAATGTGGCGGATTCATGGAAAATATGAGGCATACCGGTGCTCCAGTACCGATACCCTTTGGAACTCTAACCAAACCCAGCAGCAGCCTGTGCAAGGATGTCATTAGGGTCGACAAAGAGGAGGCGACAGCTGCTGCACAAACCGTTTCCTTATCGTCAAAATGGTAGCGAATATCTCTGAGTTCTATGACAATTGGGAATTAAAATGACTTTTTTGGTGCTTTGTCCCCCAGTAGCTATTTATTCCATAGTTGGAAAGTTTTTGTCGCGCTTAGTCAAAAACTATCACATTCTGCCGGTTTTTAGAACCCAACAACTGGCATGCCGCATTCTTGCTTGATGCCGGCCTTTTTATGACATTTAACCGGAGTGAATATGAGAGCATTCAAGCCAATCTGGGCCTTTGTCCAGCCCCTGACTCCTGTTTTAGCTGAAGATTGCATATATTACCCTGCTGAATGCAATCCTTAATGCATGAGCAAACTTAAGCTGCGCCTTTAACCATCCTTTTTGTCAAAAGCAATTGGCAGTTGTTCACTGAACATAAATTTCATATTTGCATTAAAGAATAGAAATTAGTCCGTTTCGTATTTCATACACTATAATTTGAAGATTTTCGAGAACACATTGATGTTAAAGTACAAGGCCGAACTGCATTCGCTAATGGTGTTATGGGACAGAAAAATGTCGAAATCGGATACGGCTATTGAAATCCGAGTTTTGTTCTCTAACAACGTTTTCTGCATGGTGTCAATAGAAGATGGTTAGAGGCGCATCTTAAGTTTACTCTTACATAAGAGGACTCCCTCTTAAGTAATCAGTCTTAAAATGATATATACATTTATTAGCAGTGTCGTAAATCTTAAAACAAAGGTTGATAACTTGTGGGAAGGTAGTTGTAGGATTCGGGAATTATAATAAGCTATTTTATTGCAAAACACATTATGTTTTATGGCAGACTCGTTGCATTTTTTAGATTAAGCTATGCACAATTTGATTTTAATTATTGCCTTTTGTAAGGTCAAAACAAAACTTTTCTACAGTACAATAATGATTTTCTGTTATTTGTTTTAGGGTAGCTACGGTAGCTAATCGCTTGCTCCTCAGAGCATAATTCTTCAATAACAATGATCGCAGTGCTTCGTTTTATAAGTATCAAACGGAATATGGAAAAGGACAAAACTGCCAAAAACTAATGGACCTACTACAATATGTCAGAAACTACAAGAAAGAATTATCACATCGCTCATTAAATATCAGACAACCATTGCAGTTCATAGAGCCACGTTACATTAGTCGATATAGGAATAACAACAGAAATAGCTAAAACTGCAAAGAAGCGCCTGTATTACTAATTGGCGTTTGTTTCACAACATACAGAACTGCACTGTGAACTTCTGTATTTGTAAAATTTTAACTATCACCGATACAACTAGATGCAGTTGCTCATTAGCTGTGTTGAATATTCTTGAATGCCTTAATAAAACCAACTTAGAACAAAATGTCATCATGATCTTTTAGTCGATCATCAAAATGCAGTCAGTATTTGTCATAATGCTAACAGTTTCTGTTACACTGATTTGTACACAACATTATAATTTTGATTTTATCTCAATTGATTTCATGCAAACAGCTCATGCAAGCCGAATAATAAGAGTTCTTAACGTTTATAAACCGTCTCATAAACCAAAATTTTAAAAATGTGTGCTGGTACTTAGTTCGTTTGGAAACTAACTTGATATGCTTTGTACTTGATTAACTCCTTTAAGCGATCGGTAACGTATATATTGCCAGCGTTATCGTAATGACCAAGATCACCTGTAAGTTCAAATATGCTATCGTTACTAATTTGGTTTGATAACAGTTAAATAGCTAAGCACTTGTTCTTCTTCGCTGACTATTAGGAGGCATGGCGTGCACGATAGGATACAAATATTATTCTTCTTTAATACACCATCTAGATCAAAAAAGCGCATAAACAATAATGCGCCAAGTCATATTTTGTATCAGAAGGATTGCGTTCGCATTTAATGCAGAAATACGAGATAAGTACTACCTTAGGAACAGTAAAATGTTAAAATTGTTCTTCGCAATATTATACAAGCATACATTTTAAAGCGTATGTTTGAAATTGAAGACTGCGTTTTAAGCGTCTAAAACAAAGCCTTTAAGACAATATACAGAATCGCTTTAGCTAGGATGAACATAATTAGACAATATGTCAGACAATCCAGAACGGCAACCTCGAAACGAAAATATTACAAGCATTCCTATCGAAAGGTCAGGTTTGTACCTGTATTTTTACCGTAAGCAAATTATATTTTTCTTTAGAGAAATGCGTTACAGCAGTTTATGGCCTTCATGGTAAACACCGGTATAAATGTCTGAATTTTTGGAATGATACAGATTATAGCGACTGTATTATGGGTCGGAAAAGCGATGAATGACGAGCAGTTTTTAGACTCACGTATGATGTGACAGCGTAACATAAACAGAAAACAATGTAGCAATACTAATGCTGTGTAGTCGGTCGAATATTTTGAAGCAAATGTGAAAAACAGTAACTGCTTTAAGTTTACTGAAGTTAATAACTTGAATAACAATAAGAATATTGACAACACGTAATTAATCACGACATTATATTGCTAACACTATGAAGTAACCGGTATTGCCGTAAACACAACGGGGTATAGTTATGTCAATATTCTTTTTTCAAAAGCTCCAATGATATCTCCGAATCTGTTTATGTACATATTCTTACAAAAATACTTGAATCGGGTTCTTTGCGGGTTTGGAGCACTATATCCATTTGCGCTGTGGGTAATCTTTGACAGAAGGCTATCTTCAGCAACCACTAGGGTTATTTCCGTAGCATCTGTTTTAATGTTTGTAAATAGCACACATATTTCGAAGCATACCGTCTAATAATTGAGTGATAAGCTTTCATTAAAACAACATTGTCAAAAATATCGGATATTGGCAGCTAAGGGCTCTATAAAATTATCAGTTATTCACTTTCAAGCTATTGATTGCTTTACTTTACTTATACGCAATTTACAACAGGAATAATTGACGAAACCATAATCTTAGTTGATGGGCTTAACTTGTTATTGATTTTCGTTATGGAAAAACAAATGGCATGTCAGAGATAAACACCGTGTCGGTTTCCATTTACGATCTTGACACAGGTTTAGTATGTCAAAAGTATTAAAATGATTTACTTTTCGAATCTTTGACTAAACCTCTAAATTTAAAGTAAACCATTGTTCTGCAGACACTCTAATTTGAGGGGATAGTGTCACTGATCTACACTAATAATTTATTGATGGATTTCAGCGAAAGGTATTTTTAAAGTAACATGAACATATATTTAATATCAGCTCTGGAGTAAAGGGTGCATCACCAGAAAGGAACTTAAATTCGCTGAAATTTTGAACTAAATTCACCGCAAAACTAGAATACCGGCTCCACCAGAAAAAATAATAAAATTACACTATGGAAAGTCCTAAGGTATCGTCATATATCACAAATTAGAGATTTCACCTTACCTGCAATTTCGCACAAGTGATATAAAAAAAGTGAATCGAACTCTTAACCCTCTCATGCCCACTAGGCCCAAATGGACCCAACGCACATTGCGACTCGTTGTGTTTACTGATTATGTCGTATGTCGTACGTTTGAACGTGCGTTGTTATTCGCTCGCATTTTGAGGTTCCTTAAGGAACCGAGCAACAGCTCTCAGATAGCTCAGTGGTTTGCGTACACAAGTTTCATCCGTGCGTTTCGGGTTCGATCCCTGGCGCGGGCTTGAGTTTGTCAAACATTGCACGATACAAAAATTAATTCGGGCATGAAAGGGTTAACACATTTAAATTCTCTGATGATTCAAAAGTTGTCGCTCACGAACTTAAGCTCGTGCAGTCAAATGTTCGATCAATCACGTGCAAGCAGGAAATAAATGACATAGTACTAAAAACCACTTCAGTAAAATTTGATTAGTCTATTTCACACATACTCACTCCTGTTGCAAATATTATTATAGCGTTTACATAATCTAAAATGTTCATAGAATATGATTTAACAGTAGAAATAGGACGAAGCACGAGGTGTAGATTTACCAATAAGTATCTACAACGAGAATGCTAGAATATATCGAGAGAAACAATTTGCGGTATCGTTAAAACTGATCCGAATTCTACTTCTGAGTTATGACGATTAAAAGATACATCGTGAATTATTGCACTAGCTAAGTAAATCCTAATTAAATAATGCAAGGCCGTACAGTCGTTCTGAATTGTATTATCAGAAACTTCTGGATTGGCGAATACCCAAACACCGTGAAATTTGGAATGTAATTAATCATGTTGGAAAACAACAAAAAAGCAAAACAAAAAGCGAATAAGAGAACCGGACGCCTAGTTATGTAATAAAAACAGAAAATATATGAACTGCCGTATGTCTTTATTCAGAAATGAACTGAAATTCGTTTGGACCAGCGATGTCGCCTCTTTATCTTTAACAAAGTAAAATAACAACTATATGTTTGCAACGAAGGCAACCAATAAACCGTAAAAAGTTGCCTGAATTTATTTTTGGTTCATATAAACATACCGCTATGCAGCCACCCATCAGAATCAATTGTTTGCATAGTTTGTTCCGGCTTGTTCAAATACCCGATCATGACGGACTCAGATTGAACACAAATTTCGCCTTTTTCGTATGGTTTGCATACGCTATTTCGACCATCAGTTGATATTATCTGCATAAATACGTAAAAACTTTGAAGAACCAGTGTTAGCTGTTTACCAATTAATCTATGCTCTGGGTAACAAGTACGCAAAGCCTGAGATTACAAGATCCTAACTCCCATAAACGTTTCTAATCATTAATCATCTTACCACACGTATATATCAACTATATAAATTTTTACTAAAATAAAGTCCTAAACGTGAACCTACGACTAAACTTGGTCTCAGATTGAAGGAACAAATACTGAATGTGTTCCAGCTTGCAAAAATGAAAAAAAGTTCTCAAGCCAAAATGAGGTTTTTCATCAGTAAAATTTGTATTCACGTAGATATAATTATACTGCCAGTATGATCACAGTAAACATCGGCAAAGGCCGATTAACTATACTAGATATCAATACCATTCACTACGTCTCTGCGGCTTGAGTTTTGATTATTGTGAAACGAAGCATTAGCAAAGATGTAGAGATATTTTTAAATTGAGATATTTCAATTTTGACTACAAATTGATGCGGGCACGAAGAAAATATTCTTTATCATTATAGCATTGGCATTTTGAAACATGTTTTAATGCAAAATAAGTTGGAGTCTTTTTAATTAGAAATGCATAATCGTTTATGTATTTATTTGTCTTTAATCTTCTATGTACAGCGCCAATTTTACTCCAAATTTAAATTTCCGGGTGCAAACAGCCTGGGAATTTTACTCATCCTTGTGACCTGAGCTTAAAACTGAACTCAGCGTGGGTTCCCAATTGAACATCATATTTTTGCCCCATGCCATCCACATCGAGTTTTCTCCACTTGTTTACGCAGGGAAACTTCACACGATCGCTATAAATTATGAATTTAAACTAAGTAATGAAGTATTTTTGTTATATATGACCTCGGAGTGCAAACTCAGAATGTTTAAATATTCGGTCAAAATCCATTTGTCTATACTAAAGACAACACTGGCTTTCATTACTTGTTCAGGTTATGTGTAATTAATTGCTGCCATACTGGATAATCGATTGTATAAGAAATTTTTAACAAAATAATATAATATACCTACATTTTTGTTGTGAAAAATGAAACAGTATAAATGTCTAGTGTGATGAAATATTTTTGTTATATTTTATGACCTATGAATGTATAAACTCGGAATGTTTAAATATTCGGTCACCATCGATTTGTTTGTAACGTATTGTAAAGACAACACTAGTTTTCGTAGCCTGATCAGATTATGTGTGATTCAATGCCATTCTGGATAATCGATTATAAAAGCAATTTTTAACAAAACAATATAATAAACCTGCATTTTTATTCAGAAAAATGAAACAGTATAAATGTGTACAATAAAATCTAGTATCTAGCAGATGCTATTATAGGAACACTAGATATTTATAGTAAATTTTACCTTCATATGGACATCTGGGTATGGGATTCCAACTGACGTAAGATTTGCTTGGTCGATGGGCACATTCGCTGTGAATGTAAGGATTCCGCATTCAGTCATGCCGTAGGCCTAAAATTTGTTTAATACACCAGCAATAACTCATAGCTAACCACAGTACGTAGACAGCGACAGCACATAAATAATAAACGTACCACAGCAGATTCAATTTTTGCGCGCACGTTTCAGTAAAGCGTCGCGATAGCATGTGTAAACCCGCAATATCGCCGTTGCATTTAGCAAAGAAGTAACGGAAAGCAACAGTTATTTTCGCAGCGACTGCTCGTGTTTCTTATTTTTATATAGTCATCATGCCTCATGTACAGTCAACAAGTTATACATAGTAAACTAAGCTGAATTTGTCCCTCGGGTATTGTCGACAATCTAGACTCCTAAGCTGTGTTAACTCTAGGTGACCAACTTAAAAACTGTTGGCTGCAAAATAGATCGACGCATTCCTGGTGGTATATACTTTGCGTTCACATTTGTTTTGTCTACATTAATTAATTTATGTGTCATTTTTGTTACTCGGTTTAGTTGCAGTGTGTATATTTCTAAAAAATACGTAAGGACGGTTCTTAATATGTGTTATAGGTTACTAAATCAAAAAACCAAATATAATTTGCGTCGGCTTTTACATATGCGTTTTGCCTGACATCGTCTGGGCCGCTAATATGTAAAAATTGTGTAGCTCGAATTGGTTAATTAACAATACAATATATTTTAAAGCATATAGACTTTGTATTACTCGGGGTAATATCGTCATGAATTTTTAAAGCCGTCAATCCGCTGGCTAATCTCATAATAATAATAACTGCCGTCACTATGTTGGCCTAATAGTTTGTCAGGTTCTTTACGTCATGAGTTAGTTTGTCTATCGGCACTGCTGCATCCCTGCGCGTTGGCCATAGCTGTAGATGTACAACACTTGTGTTACATAAAAAGTTAACTACATTGCACTGTGTCATACTATTGCCATGCACATGCGACATTTAGTTCTGTGCCGACAGTTAAGTCCGTTGAACAGGGTTCCATTACATCGCAATTTCATAATCTTGGTATTCCATAAAGGTTCTCGAAGTATGGTTGAGCACCGAAGTAAAATTTTGCCAGCTAGAACCGACGTTCGCTGCTCTAAAATTCGCCGGTTTGACATGGAACTATTTTTTGTTTCAGGCATTGTCAGTGTCATTGAATTGCAGTGCAGGGTAGTCGTAAGTGCCCCCTTATAATGCATAGCTACTCGGCGCTGGAATTACGCCAAGTGGTGGAGGACTATGAATTGAAACACGATTTTTTTCTACTCATACATGAAGCTGCATGCAACCGTTAGGTCTCTGAGTTAGGTCCTATATTCAATTCCGTTGCGCTGAAAGTACCAAACTGTATGGATTAATAACCATGTGAAAATAGACCGCGTTTATTGTAACATTTACAGCAGCTTACCGACAAGCTACTACGGCTGAATACGGTTTGATAGGCTCCTACGCGTCAAATTGTACTTGTTTGATTTAGAAAAACATCCCTTAAATCATTTCAGGTAGCGCAAATTATCGTCGGAAACAGTGAACCCTAGAAAATGTGGAAAGTACCTCAAGAGCTTCAATGAACACCCATGATATATCGTACTACTTTTTATATTTACCTGTATATACGACAGTGCCTTCAGAAGCTTTCAACCAGGCACTGATGCAGTTTCTTCGAAGGACTTATGCACTCATGGTATACTGGAATGGAGCTATTACCACACATTGCAAGCAGGCCGGATGAATAAACACTTCACTGGGACACCTGAAAATGTTGTTGCTGGTGGGGCAAGCATGCTGACTGCGACCATGACGTTGAATTTACCATTTAGGAGCCAATGTCAACGAAAACTCACGAATATATACAATTCAACAACTCACACTATATTTAACACTACAATAATCATTCCTTTGGCGACCTTACTCCAGAGGCCAGCAATTGCTTTAATTAGCATGTCCAAGATCAATCGTATGTTAGCAAAAGGTCGGAAATTGCATCTCTTGAAAGAAGTGACCATGATTCAAACAAAGAATATTATCCTACGCAGCCCCTAAATAACATTTTCCGCGTAAATAGCAGAGCTGTCAAAGTAGCCAGGCTAAGTATTCTATCGATGGCACAGGCATCGACTGGGTTCAGCATCTGAGATGCCTGAATTACAAACAGGAAAACTGTGGCGGTGTGATAGATGCAACTGCGTTTTTCTAACCTCGAATTTAAGGATTGGTTTAAAAAGTAAAATGCAGTTTGACTAATGAGATAGTAATGCTTTGATTTTTGTTAAATTTATCTTATGCACGTTTTGTTATTATGTACGACGCTATTCGTTGAGTTATCGACGGCATTCCCCTAAAAACTGCCGGAATTACTGTAAAACGTTCCGGAAATACCCCATTTTAAAATTTGTCACAATATTCAGGTTTTGCTCTTATATATTGTGATTTGAAGATACCTAAGCCCTAGAAAATAGTAAGCGACCTCTCAAAATATCAGCTAATAACCGTGACTTGGTGCAGTTAGTAGACGTTAATGGTTGTAAAGAAATATTGCTTTGACCGCAACAGTTATGATCATACAAATATATATACGAAATTCGCTGAGTTTACTATATATGTCGGCTGCATGAGTCCAATAACGTTTTCAAACCACTCACACACAAAGAGAAACAGTCAAAATTATTTTTTGTTACTAACTAAAATTATACGTCCTTATTATGTATAATCTTGTTTTAGAGTAATGCGCTAATACAACGTTTTATTACAAAGTGGCCGTAGCTGAAAATTAGATAGTCGGATATCACTAATTTTCCCTCCTCAATTCTCTTCCCACCGTACCACTTAATGCGGCGATTACGTTATAAAGGATCCCCGATGTGAAAGTTTTGTCCCCCTATGGTCTAGACCACACCATCCAGTGGTATATGGTATATGCCTCCACTATATAATGCAAAAGATGGTGTATGACACACCATTA
Source organism: Trileptium ribeirensis (assembly GCA_030248225.1). Taxonomy (NCBI): domain Eukaryota; kingdom Metazoa; phylum Nematoda; class Enoplea; order Enoplida; family Thoracostomopsidae; genus Trileptium; species Trileptium ribeirensis. The sequence goes on along the minus strand of JASANE010024940.1, from coordinate 110,526 downwards.
ACGTAGTTATATTGTCTTAATCTACCTATTGTTTTTTACTGACGGTGTCAAGGACACCATACACAAAGCCATTATATATTGCGTGTAAATAACATCATGGTGTAGCTAACACTGTATAAAGTTTATAGTGTAGTCTACACCATACTAATACCGACAGTACACTGGCTATGTATACTATATGAAAGTACCATCAGAAACACCATGGTGTGCAAGACACCATATATTTAATGGCAGCAGAGACACTGAGGGTGGTCAAAACTTTCATTTATGGGGTCATTTATAACGTAAACGATGCATAACACAGACTGGTTAAATATTTTCAGTTATTCCTTCTATTGAGCTTTCAGTGAAGAGCTACATCGTATATCCTTCTCCTCACTGAGTAGCAACATTTCTGCGGTATGAATTATCCTATTACTATTCTCTTCCGCACCAAGCGCTTCCATCGCGTTAGTCGTTCCTTCTTAAGCACCATTGCCCAGCTTTATTCTTCCCTACCTGAACATCTAGCTACTCCATCCTCCGGCTATTTTTCTGCTTTCCTTCTTGGCACGCATCCTTCATCTTTTATATGCGTTCACCCGTCTCCTTCGTTCCATCTAACACACCATTCTCGATATAATACAGCCGTAAATTGTCTGGAGTAATTTTTAGCCGTAAATTGTTAGGAGCTGCTCAAATTGATAATTGCTACTATATCCGCGTGTATGTTTTGCTACACTATATCACGTATATATATGTACTTCCGCGTCGTAGAAATACGGAATAAATAGGCAAGAAGATTGTGTTGAATTGTTAAACTAACATTCGTGTATATAAGATTGTTTTTCGTAAAGTCTGAATGCCGCTAAACAAAAGTTTAGCGACAAGCTATTAATTGGATTTGGCGTTTGAATTAAATATTCGAGTTGGATTCATTTTCTCATTAAAATCACATACAACTTAGAAAATTGGAATAATGGAGTAATTTTGTAGATTTTATTGTAAATCTGCAAAATAGATTCTAAATAGCATATAAACATCCACAGGAACGCAGCGAGAGGGGAAGGGACAGCCACCACTTTTCGACCAATGGCTCAGCACCTTAATTTTCCCCTTTCGTCTTTCATTTTTAGCTTGCTGTCTCACTTCTCAATAGCGTGTAGCACCCATGAATATCAAATAGATTCTAGTCATGCGCCAAAAAATGCCTTAATATTATCATAAACACCGTTTAAATTTAAATTTAAAGAGTACTAATGCTTCTTAACAAATAAACCGAAAGATTCGAATTTCCGCATTAAACGATTTAGCTGATTTGACTTCATTAAATGATTCGGCGCAGAAAGAACTAAAATGTAAAACGTTGTTAAAATATTCAGGTTTTCAATCATAACTAGAAAAATTACTGCAACCTCACATTTTGCATCGATGGAACGCATTGAATAAGCGTATTCGGAAAGGAAATAACAGGAAATAACAACTTCGGAACACAAATTGTACGAAATTATATAGACAGGCAATTGTACCACTTTGTTTTATTTCAAATCATTAATGACACGATATGACGACACGATTATATAAATGACACAATATGGTTCGAAATACAGCGATTACCTGTTTCATGTATTTTAGATTCGGTAGCCGCCGTTTCAGACCTTGTATTAGTTCTTCACCAGCGGGAGCTGCACCAAAATCGATGCAAACTACGGTTGAGAGGTCATAGTTAGACACCCTAAAAACTTAAAATGCTATATATGCATCAGCGATACTAATAAGACAGTTTGCCTGTGTTTTCGTAGCATATTTTCAATCAATTCCTGTTTGCTTTTAAGATTAAAAATTAACGACAATTATTTTGCACACTAAAATTTTCGTGCGATAGCGTCTAAAACTATTTAAGTATATGTTTCACATCTCAGCTACAAACCTTCCTTAAACTACGGCATATCCAAAATTTTTATTTAGGTAGTAAGATACAACTTCACAATACCGGATTACTAACGCGGACAGAAGTTAACACTAGCATTCAAACAACTTCACAATTTCAGACTAGCCGGATCTCCTAAGTAGATATTGGAATACGTATTTGTGTGTTGTGTACTGCAAAGAACATTTTTAAAATGTGCAGGAATTTTATGTTCATTCATAATGTTAATTATTGTTACTGTAATTTGTGGTACAGTGTAGAGAACACAAATAAAACACTGCTTACCGGTAACGCAAACTCTCGACAAACAGATGTTTAAATAGATATGTTTAACACTAACGATTAACATATACACAAAATTGAGCAACAGAACACTCTGATTTAGTTTAAATAACTCAAAATATTTACAAGTCCATGTGCCAAGCGTTATCGATTCATCTTCAACATCTGAACACTTTTAATGACTTGAAGAAAGTGCAATTGGAAATATTTTAAAAACTTCCCCAACAACTAAAAGATAGCATAGTATAACTGACTGAAAACACACTACAGTGTAATATTAAATATTTTCACTGTTAGGTTGCCATGTAGGTAATCGTAACCATTATTTGTACATCTTCATCATCATTGTTTGCAATTTTGCAGCTGCAAGGCAAGTTTTTCAATTTATATAATGCGCTTTTAGATGTATATTGTATGAGGCCCAATGTAAACTTCCTCACCAAAAAGCCCGTTATGAATTATATTTAGTTACTAAAAATAAAATATATTATTCCTAAAATGGGTGATCCGGTTTCCTGATCCGAGCTAATGCATAGTTTTATACCAACAACAGATATTGCTTATAAATGAATGCGCAGATATCCTTATTTTGCCATAAATTCATGAGGATATAATGTTAAATCTATTAATCTGTATTCCTCTGCTTTTATGAGCATCGGTTAAACAATGACAAATTGTAGACCAAAGTCAATTCGAATTTTGTTGTTTTCGTCTATAAAGTTGCATCCGCTAAAAAGATCTCATAAAAAAAATTTTTATAAAACAGGTGTCTCGAAATTTGCATCTGCTGGCTTAATTAAAATATCTTGCGAATAACCGTTTTATCAACAGAATAAAGAGAGGCAAACAAAAAATAATGTGTCAAAATCGATCGATTGACTATCAGCTGCATGCTATGTCATCCACATTTTGCCAACGCTGCCTAATCAACGGAAACGACAGCAACAAGCAGCGGCGCAGCACATGGGGGGGACGGGGGTACCGGTCCCCCAGTTATCGCGGTGGTGGGGACCTCATCAGTGAGGTCCTCCCAACTTTTTGAGACACAGGATATTATAGATATTATATATTATTTAGGTTCTTTTCCATTATCCCCCAAGCCCGAATTTGGTCAATTTTGAAGATACAGATCTGATTTTGTTATCAATCGATTCAGCTCGATGAGGCGGTTGAGAAAATATCTATTTTACTCATATCCCTGAAAATTTTTTTCGATTTTTGAAGTCCCAATGGTCCTTCCTTGCGAACCCAAAAATTTTTTCTCCGGAATATGGTCCGCACATGGCTTATGATATAATTTAGCGAAAATAGAATGCAAGCCATGCCGTTCTCAAGCCTAAGCATTAGTCTAAGCCTAAGCTTATATCAGACATACACTAAGCTTAAGCCTAAGTCGGGGGGCTGCCGCCCCAGAACCCCCAGCTCTAAGCTGTTGCTTTTTCTAACGTTGTACCGTACCGCCCCTCAGGGTTACTTGGGCCTCATAACTTTCTAACAGTGGCGTAGATTTCAATATGCTACATACCAGTAGATTTATTTCATCAAGCGGAGTCGAATTATACCCAGTATGACCACATTCCAAAAAAAAATTCTTGGGTTTCCAATGGCAGACCACTGGAACTTCAAAAAATCGAAAAAATTTCTTCAGGGACGTAGGTAAAATGGGTATTTTCTGAACCGCCTCATCGAGCTGAATCGATTGATACCAAAATCGGCTATAATTCTTCAAAATTGACCAAATTCGGGCTGGGATCATAATGCAAAGGAACCTATATTTATTTCAGAAAAAATTAATAAGTAACAGAGGCGCACCAAGACTGAGTGGGGAAGGCTGTGGGGCGCCCCGATGTACATTTCGGTAAAAATCGATAAAAATATGTAGAATTTTTTCCTTATGGTGTCCGCAATTTTCCCTTAAGTCTCCATTTTGAGTCCCCCACTTTCAAATAACGTGCTGCGCCGCTGGCACACAAGCAATGATTTACACCAAATGTGTACATAGTTATATGGATTTAGAGTAGTTGTCATATTGAGATAAAGTTCTCACGGTGCATTCCTCTGTGACAGGCGAATACTGCCGGGTTCTTCATGGTATTAAATTTTGGCTGCAGAGTATTATATGGGAACCCAGATTGTAGAATAGAGAAAATCGCCATGACTTAAAAGATTCCAGACGCCTATTTATCACATACACAGTACAGGTAACTTATGTCGAGGTTAACGCTAGTAATATCCGCAAGTGTGCCACCATGACCTGATGCAAGTTAAGGATTCAATAGGCTGAACGGTTTATTTAATTGCAGCGGTATACATTTAAACATAAGCAAAGAAAGAATTATTTATAACAAATTGCATAAATTCGGAAAAACACACTGGAAAGAAAAAATATTTGCCTTCCCGAAAAAATACTGATAACACAGCACCTGCGAAAAAGCATACCTAACAGCAAAATACAGTGAAAACAGTCAGCCTAAACCATAAAATATGTCCGGCATAGTGATGGGTGACTCGTCGAACTAAACCCTAGGCTAGTTGTGGCAGTGAAGAAAAACCGGATAGCTAGCTTAAACTGTAATTTCGTCCGAATGGTCTAGTCTAAATGTCGGACAAACCTAAGTCAAACTGCACAATACTTAATGTAAACGAGCCATATTTGTTAGCTAGAAAATACTTAGTCGAATGGACATTTGTAAAAATTAGACAAAATTATGTCAATCATTACACGCTTGGTTTACAACGTACAACGAATCCTTTGACAGCATAACCATAATGCTTGGAACAATGAATGTGGTGGTTATCTTGTATCTAACGAGTGAATCTAAGAGGAGTTTTGGCTCGTATTTCGGCAATATGAATGCTTCGCTGCCTGAAACAATAACTAAATTACACTAGTGTTGGGTGGCGACCGGGAAAGTCGTCTTGCGAACGTTACAAGGTTGACTGTTATCACTTAACGGTCGGGAATTCTATTGGCAGCTGTCGGCTGGCCCGACCATTACAATGTTAGTCGTTATCATTTTCCAGGTTTTAACAGCCGTGAATGCCGTTAGCCGAATGCCGAATATATTAGCGGCAGTCGGCCGATCGCTTGACTTCAAAGCTAGCTATTGCGAACACTGCGTAAGACATATCTTTTTCGTTTAATGGTGTCACACATCCGTAGTGCACTGCGTTCTCATTTCTACATGTGGACCTTAAATTTAATGTGACTCGTTCGTAGTCCAAAAATATGTCGGTAAAATTTCATGTTTGTATATGCTTATCATTTGTGAGATTTTGCCATTTAATTGATTAATTTTAAACGCACAATAGTATTCATAGTATTGTCGAAGACTCCATAGCGTGAAAGAAGAAGGGTGAACTTTATACATTGAGAGGTGGAACGCCTCATTATGTCGAGATGAAGAGAGGTTTAATGGGTTGTAGAGCAGGGTCATGCCACAACTTAAACGTTTGTAAAATGATGCCATGATTTGGAAAGATGAAAGCTACGGTTGTTAGTCAAGTAGCGCAGAAACCTCATTTTTGCTGCAACTGTTGAGTAATAAATGATTTCATACAAAACGGCATCCATAATCTATAAGGAAAAGTTTGTAAAGCGTACGGTTTTTCCCAACATTACCTCGTATTCACATTAAAACTTTTCAATAACACTGCTTCAGGATCCTACGTTCTGAATGCGTACGTTAATGAAGAATACAAATCATTACTGAATAGAAATATATTTCAAACTAAAAACAAGATGCAAGTACATATAAGAGGCATTCTGTAAACAATGACTAAGCTGCTTAACCATTTAATGCATAACGCTTGATAGCTTTGTGCATCGTGTGCATGTTCGACATTTTCACATATACTTAGAAATCGAACCCAGACTGTACGGGTAGAAGCTACTTACGCAATTCGAAGAGCTATCAAGAAGACGTTGCTTGGTTCTGTAATACATTCAGAGATGTGCCAAACAGCAACCTCAGCTGACGCAACGTGTCACAGTATGCTCAGTTGCCAACTAGCTGCATTACGAGTTTACAGGATTAAATTAATAAGAAGGGACTTTGAATGATCCATCAGCGCAATTAACTTCTTTCATAAAAACAACACTGAAGTGGTTAATAACGGTAAACGTGTCATTCTGATTGGACATGCAGGTGCACGCAGTGTCTTATAGTACAGCTTTAATAGTAATCTGTCGTTAGTACTAAGGAAATTCCGATCTTAATGGCGTGTCTTGTAAATTACACTATGAGTTACGAGTGTGCCACGTTTTATCGATGCTCAACTGGTGAGAATATGGTGAACAGATCGAATCTCATAAACAGAACAACGCTTCAATATTTTGGAATCGCATAATATGAAAACCAACAAAAATTACCGAAAATACAAGATTGTTATTGCTCAGTTTCTGAAGAATCGGAAACACAATTCAGAAATCAAGCATATCCCGTAAGCGTAGATATGAATTTAAATCGTTATACGTTTAGTGGAAATAATTTTTGGTTGCATCTATGAAAGTTTGTTCTGAAAAATGCTATTAATATCACTCAAACTTTTCAAATACGTCCAAATATTACCGAGTTTAGCATTATGTAGTTTTTATTTACGTAGAGTTATCTGAAAAATATAGCTAACCTCGGTACAGGCATATAAAAATATACGAAAAGCCAGCAATATGAATAAAAGGCATAACGACAAGTGCCCTGTCATCACGTTGAACTCCGAATCCAAACTCCGGAAATGCCAAAAATTTGTTTACATTCAGATGGCTTAGCTTAACGCCTTTTGGGAGCCCCGTTGTCCCTGAAATGAATCCCGTTAAATAATAATGAGCACGCAGATTATTTGTTACAAACTCACACACGCTGTAGAAATATCAACGAAAATACTTTCGATATTCATTGTGATTTGCCTCCTCGGCCGTCCTTTGCCCATATGCCTTAACAGCATTTTGTTCTAGCTTAAAATATTGGGTCATTCGAAAAATACAGAGCTAAAATTACAGAATTCATGTAAAAGTTATAAAAGGAAACAATGTGTATTACTTACTACCTATGATTAAGCTTCAAGACCACTGTTTGGTAACAATTTCAGGCATAGTATTAACCACATGAAATCATTAACGAGGCCAGCAATTCTAACTTCGACTGAGTTAATTTAACTCAGAGTCAATCAGATAAACCTTCCTCTCAAACTATGAGTTCGAAAACTAACTCAGAGTCAGTTTTATGCAACTCATAGCTTCTGAGTTAGATTTGTGTCTAACTCACTAATTTCAAACTCAGGTCTGAGTTAGAATACTTAACTCAGAGCCCGAGTTCGCTGCCAAATTCAGCCTAAATTAATTTGAACTCATGTGAATGTAACTTAGAGATCTGACTTAAAAACTAACTCACGCAAAATTGCAGTGTGCTATAATTGTGTGATAGTAATATATTCTAATTATGCTGCAATATTATGTTTCGAGCTACTAGGCTATTAAATCGTTTGTACAATTATGGTTAAATACATTACATGGTAAAAAGGAAGGTTCCAAGTTTACTCACATACAATCATAAGTGCACACATAATTTTGTGCGGTGTTTACATTATAAAGGACACCCATCTGAAAGTTTTGTCCTCCAATAGTCTAAACCAAAGCATCCAGTAGATTACGGTATATACCTACACTATATAATGCAATAGATGATATATGGGACACCATCAACTTAATTATAGTGGCTAAATCTACCTATTATCTATTACTGACGGTGTAAACGACACCATCCACAAACCCATTAAATAATGCGTGTAAATAACATCATGGTGTATCTAACACCGTATAAATTTTATGGTGTAGTCTACAAGATGCTATTATCGACACTACACTACCTTTATGTACTATCTGAAAATGCCTTCAGAAACACCATGGTGTCCAAGACACCATATAAAAGGATGGTTGAAGAGATACTCAGAGTGGACAAAACTTTCACATGGGGCCGTATATAACATAAACGCTGCATTAATTTAAGTGAGAGTACATGGAGTTCTGAAATGATAATCTAGTAGGCTTTATTTTAGACATTCAAGTTCCTCTCCTCAAATTAATCCAACGTTTGCAACTTTAAAACCATAGTTTTGCCAGGCTGCACATCTTAAATGTCATATCCAGTTATCAATAAAAAGCTGTAAACGCCGCGTATTGGTTTTAGAAAATATATAGACTGTTAAATATAGAAATGTAATAAATCTGAAGTTGTTACTTGTTTTATCCGGTTTTATCTTATGCAGATTGCCACATATTTATGCAAGCAAAGAATGGAACAATTTAGTATAGTTTAATTCTGCTGTATATCAGCAGCAATATTTACAAGTCTTAAAACTGTGTGACAGGCTGTACAATTCCTTTAAAGAGTACAATATTTGGTGTACACAGAATCATTTTTGTAATTTATTGTGATACTATACACTTTACACTTTCTAATGCTATACTATAATAACGATTAATCGATGAAACCTAAATCCCTGCCGCTCTAGTCATTTCGAAACGCAGATAGAACTAAACTTGAAATGAAAATAAAAATTCATTAATAAAATACTGAAAGAGTAAAATATTATTCATAATTTACTAAATTTATGTTCTTAAAAGTGAGACAACAAGACAGACAAACCGCACAAAACCAACAACTGATGAAATTCAAGAAATAGCACGCCGCTTGTAACAGAAGCAACCCTTACCACTTGAATATGGTAAATAGACTACATCTGTTACAGGATTATAGTCAATTTCGTAAGCATGTTCGTCGTAGCTGTTGAGTTTGATCTTCGAAAATTCGTGGCATATTTTGGATATTTTCGAACATTTTCGCAATGAAGACAACGACAAATTATCCATCACAAATACTGATTTTAGCTGGGAACGGTTTTTTGTCAAAGCAACGGCGCCATTTAAATTTTCTAGCAGATGGCTTTTCGTAACAACGTATCGCGCTCCACTGTCTTGGAGAAAATTAGAAACTTCGTACACTGTATATTGATGGTTGACTCCTGTAAACTGACCATGTAAGTATATAATAACATGGCAGATAATATGGTAAAACTATTCAGAGATAAGTGAACATTGTGTCATTAGGTTTTCATGCTAATTGCTCTTATAATTAACTCTTAACCTCATATAGTTGCTCTGGTGGAACTAAATAAAAATAATGCAGTGCATCAATACAACTCGTTGCGTAGCGTGCGTTTGGCTGTGTATTATTATTTTCTCGCGTCGGGAGGAGTGTTAAGCATCCGAACCACGCTTCGTTTTAGCTCATAGGTTAGCGAGCACAATTCAAACGGTTCCTGTTCAAATGGGCGAACCAGTAAGAATTTGTACAGCGCTTGTCGAAATTGAAACAATAAAATTATTAAGTATCAGGTTAAAAAAATAAGTACACCGCTTGTATAAATCTTTACCTCATGTAGTTATTCTACTAAATTCAAAACTACGTAGTGCTTCAACTCAACTCGTTGCGTGCGTTTGCCTGGGGTATTATTATTCGCTCGCATCGTGAGGAAACTTAAGGATCTGAACAACAGCGTCGTCACAGCACAATGGTTAGTGTGTACAACTCAAACGCAAATAATTCATGTTCAACGCGGCAGGCCGAATCTCATGAACTGAAATTCTTGCACTCCAGCCCGGACTTTTCGACCCAGCTCACACTATCCAGCGCGACGAACTTTACAGTAGGAAAGTTGAACTTGATATTATGAAATCATTAGATGTTTCCTGTTTCAAGACTGCGATAAGTGTCAATAGCGATACCCTAAATACCTATTGGCTGCAAATAGTGTACATACATACGTGGTCTATGCATAAAAAATTCTCATATACGTGTGTTTTAATTGTTATGCCTGCTCGTTTCTGAATTGCTTTGTTACATCTACGCTAAATTACAGATGAGATTTTCGTCACATATAAAACGCCTTATTATTTTCGGTTTTGTTTTAGCAAAATGTCTTTCCAACATTTATGTAGAATAGGGCCTTTTAAGCATCAACCCTTACAATAATAACGCTCGCAGCCAAGACCAAGCCATGTGCCCAAGCTTCATCCACACTACGATTCACTCGATTATATTGATAAGATGGATTCAAGTTTTAGCTTGATACTGTCAAAATATCAAAATATATACATAGCATCGACGGGGCCTAGGGGTTTCGCCTCAAGAGTCGGTCCCCTTTAAGCCATATTTACCCCAATATGGAAACACCGCATTCCAAAACCCCCACTATATTTCAATGCTTCCCGCTAATGTACATAGTTACATAGCTAGCCTAGCTAATTCATTGTACCTAAGCGTGAAAGAAATTAAATTTACTTCATAAATTAGTTACAATTTCGACTAGCGTTGTACAAACTGTTTTAGATTCGGCTCGAACGTAGTCTAACTAGTCCACGTCGAGACAAGAAGTCTGAGCCCGCCGCTATCAGATTATAACGGGGGTCTGAAAGATGGTAGAGGTTTTCGTTATCTGACTGTTCTGCGTCCTCATTTCAATCAATAATTCGTCGTTTTTGAGCAACTTAATTTGTAGCTAACCCACTGATGCTAATTGTTGGTTATACAATAACCGAATCCGCTTGGTGATGTTATTACATCAAATATTGCATTGTGCATTTATATTATAGATGATTTTTCAGAAAATTGAAACTTGTTAATCAGTTGATTTGACTTTGCTGTTCACCATCGTAAACTCTGAATAGAATAATTTGTGGCTTTCCAACTCAAGGTTAACACACCATCAGCACACAGTGGCTTACATCAACCGTCGTCTAAAACAGCGTATCTTATTGTACAAAACAATTTCATGAGTTTTTTGTAATATACATACAAAAAAGTTTGCGCAGTATATTTCAAACATATTGTGCTTGAAATATACTGTACAATATAAACTTGCTCATTAGGTGTAAATAACCGACACTGCCGCCACAAACGTTTTTTGCTAAGTGGTGCTACAAACTAATGTATGATTTGAAAACATGCGTTTCAATTTACAATATAACTATAACTCGTGTAGTTTCTTTGTGTACGCTGTATTTTGCAGGTAACTCTACGTCCACGGTAAATAGTGTAATCGAAAACGAAACAACACCTCGCCAGAGCATCCGAGTGTTTTAAAGTAGTATGGAACATTTTTATGATGTACTCGTTATTCAAATTGATTTGACATCAACAGTCGCCATTCGTAGTCCTAGTCTGAAACACAAGACTCAAAACTTCGTTACTCAAGCAGCCACATGTATCAGACGTACAATAGGCATAACTATATCTCGTTTTTCAGCTATTTTATCTCAATAGAGCCAGTACCCTTTTTACACGGGGCCTGCTTATATGACGTGCTGAGTTATACTGTTAACGCGTTCTTCGACATCCATTGAAGAGCCAGCGGCGTTAAGGTAGCCTGTTCTTGTATATGCTCACTGCTTTGGATCTAAGTTGGTGCGTCACAACTTTTTGGCGCTCCGTAGATACCCCGATGAGTGTGTCTGTATACTTTTTCAGTCATTCTAAATGTAGTCGCAGATGCTTCGCCATAATCAATCAAAGGACTTTGTATTTCCGTTGCGTCAAAGCATAAAAATTGTTTATGTTAAAGTATTAAAACGATTTCATTTGTCCGGAAATAGCACGTATTTTTTGCTAGATCTTTATGACTGAGACCGCTCCATTTTTATGGTAAATAGCATACCGCGCTATTACTGTTTCGACAACATCATTACCACGAAAGACTGCAGAAAGTGAAAATGTTTCCAAGTCAGCCTCGGACGACGTTTTCTTTGTTCATACTAGACTCATTGCTAATTTGGTTCCGCAAGGCAGTAGCTGATATGTGTCCCTTGCCATTTAATTTGATAACTATTCCAGAACCTAAATTCTCTTTGCGTGTGGTTACTTCAAGCGATACTACTAAGCGATAAGTAAATATTTGTATCATAAATTTTGAAATTGCCATAATAAACTGAGCGAAGCGGTGCCAAAAGCAATGTTATAGCTTCATAGTTTGAGTCACAAGCTTATTAGGATCGCTGAATTGGCCGTTTTTCTGTTTCATATATCGGTTATACAAAAATAAAAATAAACATATTTCAAATATTTACTGCGATGTGGTCAATCGGTACCAAAGGCGTTTTGCATACACACTGGTTTCCAATTATTTGATCTCTTTATTCACACGTCTGAATCTTAGTATATATGCAGAGGCGCAGCCAAGGGGCACGGGTGTCGTGCCCTCCTCCGTGAAGGATAACAGAATAGGGAAATACATGTTTATGTTAACCAGGTGGGTTTACGCTGTTCTACCTTTTGTGAACATCGGGCCCCCTTCTCGTGCGGACCCTTCTGGCTACGCGACTTTATATATTTCCTAATAATTCGTTTAACTGAACTCGTAATTTCAACAGCCATAAATTTTGGCATTTCGAACAAAGTGGTAAACAAAACGGACTTAAGTCATGCTCCCACAACGTGCTAACACGGCAATTCCACTTGTGAATTTCTTAAGGCAACGCAGTTGGATAAATTCGTCGGTAAGAATGAGTAGCATGCAATTATGTGCATTCAGCCGCTTTTTAGGCACGTTACCTTCAATTACCAACAGCACTTTGTAAGCAATAAATCAGGATGCTGATTCAGTACATGTTAAGGAATATAATGAGCCCCAATCAAGTGAAGGATAAATTCTGCTTTTATATAAGTCCAGTCGGAAATCGTTTCGAAATTGAAACTAATCTCCTCATATAAATTCCCAGGGGTTTGCCGCAAACCGTTTTGCATGTTACATTCACTGGACACGGTAATGTTCCATGGTCAAATTATCCCATTGGTTGTTCAACAGATGCGTGAAAAAACGGATTCTGGGGGACTACAATGAACGGTATCGACCAAAGATGGCTGGCCGATAATACCATACAGAAAGGTAGGCAAATTAACAAGCCGAATTAGGTCAAACAGGTAATAAAAGTTATCTAATGATGCCGAGATGCAAGCAATGAGATTGAGAGCGAACCATTACGGAACTAAAATTCTTAATAACATAAACGTTTGTGTGAAAAGTAACCTCGTGATCTTCAATATAGCTAAAATAGATGGTTTTGTATTGACAAATCTACACTTTTTTAGCGTTAGGCGAAGCAAATGATGTAGACTACGTCTTGTACGGAAATTTGCAGCACTACTGTCTCAGAGCAAAGCCAGTCCAGACACGCTTACCGACAAAAATGTCCTGCGTCAGTATCAATATAGACAAGTGATACTGCTCTATGTATCCTACTTGCTTTTTTCAAAGATATGAGAGCCAGGAACGTCGAAAATGCGATAAAAACATCGGTAGTCTGAAAAGACTCGGGATGAATACGACGGTTTAACGTCGATAGCACCACAATTGGAGTTGTCAGAAGTTTTAGTAATATAACGCATGATATACTACCAGAACATAGCTATTGTCGAACAACCAATTCACACCATTATTACTCTTGTGGTAAGCCTGACAGTTAGAGCAATGTGGATGATTGTTTCACATTTAGGGAAGCCCAGCTTCAGTTGAGCCACAAGTGCAACATTTTGCTAACAGACATGCTTTGCCACACATGTCCAAATATTTGCCTGTTAAAATACCGATTTGCGCGTGTCCATAATGGTGCATAATATATTAGAGCACGTCGTTTCTCACCATTTTAGGTCAGTAAATCAGTAATATTGCCATTGCTTTGCAATGTCTAGAATCTGGCTTGAACGCACCTTCCGAGCCACCGTTACAAATAGGAACAACTTTTAAATTGGGCACTGCAAAAATATCAACACACACCGTTGTCGCTGTTTTTATATGATGGTGCCAGATCCCGCCAGATATTGCTCATAGTAAGGAAAAAATGATGAATATGAGTTTATTAATGTATCTCACCAACCATAGTGTTATATTCTTTTCCTAGAGGTGGAATCACACAGCGTGTCTCTTCTCTCTACGTTTACAATTTTGTCACAAATTGATATAATATTTTCTTAGTGTATTTTTAATTCCCAGAATATATGTCACATCTGTGAACAAAATAGCAGTAGCAATACATATTGTTAATGACAGAAATCTGAGTACGTCTCGGCTAAATTTTGCAGTGAAATATTTGGGCTAATATGTTGAATTTCACATAGCGTGGAAACAGATACAAACCGCTGTATATTATCATCAATTATACAGTTAAGATTTTTTGACCTGATACTGTGGCTCCGGCGACTACTGATGCCAAAAATATAGGAACGAATTCTGGACGGTTCTCCATAAATGTAGCTATTACGTCTCCTTTTTCCATTCCATAATCCCGACGAAACGCATTTGAGAGTGCATAGCTCTTACGTCTGGAATAGAAGAAACGCATGCCATTTAAATTCAAATAATAATTAACTTTTAATCTAACCATTTGCAGCTAAAAACCAGAATTATCTTTGAGTTCTAAATTCGGATAATGTGCACAAAAGATTAATTTGCTTATATAACTTCAGTTCAGAAAAGTTTAGTTAAAATCGGTCAATTCGAGTGTTCTTAAATGAAGTTTTGTTTAATCGCAGTGGTCAACCGACCATTTACGTCAATACTCAAAGGACGTATCAATTTAAATTTTTGACATTTAAACAATATGACAACAATAATTGCGAAATTTTGGGATTTAGTTTTCAGTAGTTTCTTGCTACGAAGTTAAGTCAGCTGGGCAAGAGTTAATGCATTATAGTAACTAATGTTTAATATATTATTAGAGTCGTTTGGTATTCGGTTAAATCTTTCGCCACAATCGGGACTAATTTTGCTTGAGCGGGCGCAAAATTCGTGGAATATAACGTTAACCATGTCATTGTATTAAAGATTTTAGTTTCACTAGACACAATTTTATTAGAAATAATTGCATTATTTTGCTTGCCGGCGACGGTAAATTAAGGTTACCATTGTCTCGGCGGTGTAATTGCGAGGCCATTTCGGTTTATTAAATGTGGCGATATACTAAGTGGCGCATTGAATACATGACAACATGAGCTGTAGTCTCCGGTTTACATAGAATTGCCTGAAATCTTATTCAATAAATGTATGATTATTTACTACCACGAATATGTAGGAAATTTGAGGCAATAAATACATAGTTTATAGCACATTTATCTGAAGGTTTATATAAAACTTTGTGATAAAGTCTGCAACGAATATAAAAAATTCAAAGTATATATAAAAATGCATAGATTTCGTATATTTTGTTTTATACAAATATTTGTAAAAATTCACACATTACATATGCTTTATTTACGTACATATGAAATTCAGACCTTAAAATGCATTTCGTCACGTAGAAATACATTTTTTAATATTACGTGTATTTTTCATATAAATATGTATTACAATTAATACATGTAATATGTCTCTTTTCATACTATAAATATATCCATACAACGCAAATGTATTTCATGCAAACATTCACACACTATTATTATTGGCACATATTGACCATTCCATACCATTTAAAGTTCTAAAATCCAATCGTACTATTGTATTTTATGTCATTGAATCTAAAAAGTATTGTAAAAACCGCTTCGTCAAACTTCTTTATAAAATCAGTCAAATATTCAGGGCCGGATTAAACGCAGTGTGGGCTTCAGGCACAGTCTTCGGGGTGGCCTGTCCCTGTATAGCCTTCTGCAAATTAAGCTTAATTCTGCAAAATTAAATTGCAACTTCTTGCGTCGATATTAAGATGTTTTGCGACATAAACGATAGTAGATACAAATAACTATCATAATGAAATAGTTCCGATAACTATAACCAAATGACAATCATAAATTAAATTTTCGTAATCGTTCATCAAATAACCCCAATTTTATTATAATCAAGCAGATTAATGTCATTGTTAACAGCTACTATGAACCTATTTTGTCGTCCTTGCTGCAGTTTGCACAACTTCCATTGAGGTAATCATAATTTTGTTATGCAGCTAAAAATACTTTCCTGGACTTCGCCGCTACAAAATACGCCACTACTGAGACAAAGTCGGTTTTGAGTAAAAAATCAAATTCCATGCACAGCAGCTCTGGAATCGAGAAGAGTTGCTGTGACATTGTTGATCGGTGTCCAGCTTTTATCCCACTTATTCGGTTGAGCGACCTTTCTTCAGTAGCATAGGTAGACATCTGTGAAACATAGACCCGAAATGCAATATTTGTGTCCGGAAATGCGGAATAAACATGAGTATGCTTTGAAATACGGTCGGTACATAGATTGCACAATTCCAGTTTCACACTATTATTCCAGTTCCAATTCCAGTTTTACACAGCATTAGAACGAAAAGCAAAAAGTGAACTGCCGGAGCTTCGCGACAAAGTCGGTAGACAGATCTTCCGGACAAGCACTGACCAAACTTGCGGGGGCCTCATTAACCTCTCTTGCATTCAAACGCTGATAAAGAGCCAAATCTCTTATTCGGGGACGAATATGACTCTACGCTTCTGGAGAGCAATCGAAAAGAAGTCGATACGTATAGTTCCGTTGTTTTAACCTTATTTAATGTTCCTAATTATAAAAGGAAAATAATAATAATATTGACCCGCCCAATGATAATGATATTTATAAAACTTCAACTAATTATTAAAATAGTGTCTCTAAAAATTGTACCCATTCTCCTGGTGAAGTGGATTTCAACCTAAGTTCACTATAAACTTCTTGCACAACTGTGAAAAAATTGGAAACCAAAGTTTATAATGTACATCCTTTATAAAGTTGAAAATAATAGGCTTGTGCTATGTCTTCTAATACACATTCTGACAAATGATGAAAACGTGTGAAGTTATTTCTTTGTTTTCTGCATGTCAGATTACAGGCATTTCAGATCTCCGCCAGTGGACTGGTTAGAGCTTTACATTTACACGTGTCTCGTGGCGAGTTCAAATACCTAAAGGGAAAATCGGCTTATTATCAGTATTTTTCAAATTTCTATTTATTTTTGTGTTTTGTATTTGGTCGAAATCCTTCATGGACTACGTTCCGTATTTTTATGATCGCGAAACATCGTTTTGGATGCTGTTGATGACCAATTTAAGTATATGTTTGTTGTACTGGTTCTATCATAAGTGAGTAATCAATGTTTTGATGTGCATCCTTTTGCATAATTTGTATGAGAATTTATGGTGTAAATTTGTCGTGTGAAATGTGTGTATTTCTATTGTAAAATTAATAGGGTTAAAATGTGTGCATACGTGTGCTTTTGCGTATGTAATTATCATGCGTATAACGTGTGTAAGTACAAGATATTGGGTGTAGCACATGGCAATGTAAAATTAAAAGTCGATTCTGGAAATTGCGAAATCCAGTTAATTTTGTCATGGTTTCTCTGTACAGGGCTGTGATTTTTATATTTTGATTAAAATTTATCCAGCATGACTCTGTACTTTTGTATTTATTGTTCCTTGTGCATGAGTGAATTTACATTGCCATGTGAGTTTTTAGTGTGAAGTAGGATTTTAAAGTATATATTAATTGTATTTACGTATCTGGCTTCTCCAAAAACCCTTTGCATTTCCCTCGTTTTATTTGGCGTAAAACTCTCAAAAAATTCGTCCGCCTGATCTTGTACCTGGTATTTTCGCAGCGCCGTCAAACTTTTCATCTCACGGCCTCAGGAAAATTTTTCGCGAATGGAGAAGCCAGTAGTGTACATTTGAACTATAGTAGGATTAATCAAAAATCAATAAAAACTGAATTTTAGGTTTTGGTGGTCACAATTTTTCAACATAAAGTGGGAAAAATATTATTACTTTTAGAGGAAATAGCATGATAAATATTAGGTTTTGAATTCATGGCAATAATATTGCGTACCGAATGAACATTTTTCTAATTTACAAATTTGCTTGATTACACTGAATCCGCTGAAAAAAATCAGCCTATATAAGATTAAACGTAGTTAAGCTAAGGTGTATAACGTTATAGTTTTTTAAAACTTAGTATGACCCTAAGAAGCTATGTGTAATGTAAAATGTTGCGAGGTAAAATCTAATGCAAGTGATTTGTGATTATAAACAAGCCTGTATGTAATTAGCATATTGTGAATTGCAACGATTTTGGTAGGTATATGGCATAACACTGTATTGTGACTGTATTTTTATTTGTTTGTGTATAATTACTTGTTGGTTAATTTGTGTATTATTAATTCTCATATCTTCGACTATAGATTACGACACAGACGGTAACTGATGATAAAAGAAAGAAGATTCTCTCTTAAAAATTGAAAAATGTAAAAAATAGATTAGAAAATTGAGTTTTTGATAAGAAATTGTGTAATAATATTAAATTTAAATAATTTTATCTTTTAAAGTAAAATGTACGTCGAAAACTTTGCTAATAGAAAGAAACACTTTTTTGAAGCTAATTATCTCTGAACACTAAACCCATACCTACAGAGACTTGAGAACACTTGTGGTTATGTGTGTAAATGTGCAAATTTAATGAGTATGTGGTTGTTTGTGACTGAATATGAAGTTAAAAGGGCCCTAAAATGTACGTCGAAAACTTTGCTAATAGAAAGAAACACTTTTTTGAAGCTAATTATCTCTGAACACTAAACCCATACCTACAGAGACTTGAGAACACTTGTGGTTATGTGTGTAAATGTGCAAATTTAATGAGTATGTGGTTGTTTGTGACTGAATATGAAGTTAAAAGGGCCCTAAATTTCAAATTCACAACATTCAGCTGTGATCGCCGCTTTCACGAATATATTTGTCGACTCCAAACGACCTGGTTATTGTCAGAATGTGTGTAATTCAACGTAATTGTTCATCACCGCGTTCAACGGTTATCATAAAGTTGCTGCGCAATATTGTCTATTCGATGAATGTGTCCAAACAAATATTCATGCACTGGAAAATCCCACAGCATCAGAGACAACTTCGTTATTTATCGCTACGGGGTGTGCTGAACTATGTGTGGGTGCGTTGCAAATAAAAATTTATAACTTTGAATAGAAAACAAAAATTCGATAATGAAAGAAGAATTAAGTATTACGTCTAAACAATGAACAATTTGTTTATTAAAATATTTGATATATATGTGTGTATTTTATGTATGCGTTATATCTCTTTCATATTGCGTTGGAAAATTTGAGGACAAATTTTGCCGGAGGTGCAAATGTAACCGCCTAACATGTATAACAGTTTATATACGCAAACATATCTGAACGTGGCTATTCGCTGTGTTATTAAATAACTGTGCTCGAGAAGCTTTGGACTTTGCGGAAGTTCACTGATTCATGTATATTATGTGCCGGTCACAGAATAATGCGCGCAAAGTGGGGTAAAATTTTTAAGGACATTTTTGTACGAGTGGTAGTAAGCAACTCTTTGGTTCGTATAAATTTTCTTGACGCGCGACAATGTACCTTATAAATTTTATACGTGTCTTTTATAAAAAACAAGGGTGTGTCTTAGATACCTTGTTGATTGCCTGACATTGTGTGGGGTACATGGATTCTAAACATAAGGACATTATAGCGTGAACTCGGCATAAATTTTTTAATTGTGCATAATTTAACTAGAAATATATTTTATTTAACGTTTTAGCACGATTGTTTGTGTGCAAATGAGCTTCGACTGAATGGTAGGCACTGCCTTCAAAGATTACTATAAAATGTTTAACTTTTAAGATCACTTAATTAGTTTGTAACTTTAGGATTACTTAATTCGTTACTTTTCGTTAAATAACTTTTAGTTTATGTAAACATATGCTCACTGTTGCGCGTAAAACTTTTTTAACTGGCAAACTATCGTAACTTCAAATACTACGGATAGATAGTTATACAAAAGTTTTCAGCTATGAAGAACCCACCGTGCGTAACTTCTTAACATCACACGGATAAAACTTGAAAGTACTTGCATACTTGAAACTACACAACTTGAAAACAATGCGTGATAAAAAAGTGAATAAACAAAAGTTAGGGTTATTAAACATTTATAAAATTTAGAGGCACTTAGATCACCGTGGACCAAAACTTGTGCACTGCTAAGTACACGTGCTAGTTACGCAAACATTAGCGCGAGAACCAAATTTTGTCTCAGTTAGCACGCATTATTCTGTGCATCGCACATTACACTTTTGCTAAACTATGCAGTTTTTAATAAATATTATTTTCCATTGTCCTATTTGGTGATGTTTATGACCTTACGTGAGTTGATAATATAAATTGTGGCGGTTTGAAATCCGGGTCAAAACAGGTCACGATGTTCACGAACTTAGGTCGCAGGTCACGGGTTATATGTCAAACGAATCATAGACTACCAGATTGCGAGTCAGTGCGGGTCACGGGTCAAGACTATTAACCAGTTTTGAAGCCTACTACATACGATTAGTCGATACGCACACTGAATGGATTCAATTTTTATGTGTGTATGTATAAAATTTTAAGCGTGCATGTTCTTATAGTGAATTGTAAAATGGTTAAAAAATCAGGAAATTTCAAAATACCAAAATAACGGACATAATCAAAATTCATGCAGAATTTGAGTCTATTATATGGTAATGAATGAATGAATTTAATTTCCAAAAATGGCGGAAAAATAATTTATAACCATATTCCAAAAATAATTTTTGAAGGCACAGTTTAGAATAAATCTACGCTATAAAATCTATATCGTTATATATTGAAATAACTAGTATACGAAACAGGCGTAGTAATGCTGGTGCGCACAATAAGAGATTTGTACACGTGATTATGCCGTTCTCAAACAAACGCATTAGCACTCTAGTTTGAGCCAGTAAGCCTCACATAGTGCGCTGTTATTCCCAACTGCCATAGGTAGTAGGGACTTGTATCATTTAATTAAGATCACATAGCTAATGGAAATAATTCACGATGTAGGTTTTAATCGTCATAACTAAGTAGCGGATGGTCGGATAGGTTTCAACAAAGACTTAAAATGTTTCTCTTGACATGTTCTCATAGATTTTATAAATATACACTTCCTCATCATCATCATTAACAATGGAGATATATCAACTATTCAATTCAGGATTTTCGGTATCACTTGCACGAAGACGCAGCATCGATGGTATCGAGCACGAACCTGTCATTTCTTGTTCCGCCTTAGCGAAAATCAGTAATAAGTTAAAGCAGCAGCAACTAAAACGATGTTTTTCCTAATTATTCCTGCTCTAAATTACGCATAATTAAACTAAAGTAATAAACAGGCTCAAAGTTGCTTGCTGATATTCTTCGAGCGAATGACTCACCACATCCGTATAATATTTACATAACTGTCTTCAATCCAGGCTTACCACTCAATCATTACACAGCATGTTGAGAAATATGTGTGTTATTTAAAAGTAAATAAATAAATATTAAATATAATAAATAATATTAAATATTAAATAAATATTACGAAATAACTTTTGTGACTGCTGAAGATAGCCTTCGATCAAAAAGTAACCACAATGCAAATGCCATAGTGCTCCAAATTCCAGCAACTCAATTACACTTTAGTATTTTTAGGAAGAATATATACTTAAAACCGCTTGAAGATGTTATTGAAGCCTTAGAACATACATGCTCACAGGGTGGTGGGTTACCCTCCGAGGCTCGACTCGGCCCTTCTTTTATTAAGCGCCGACCTTCTGACTGTTTGCCCAACCGCCCCTCCTGTCGGCGCCGCATGCACCAACCCTAACCCCCACCGATCTGTGACCCTCGTGGGATTATTGGTTGGGATATGGTCGTTTGCTGACGATTTGTATATAACTAGTTTGTCGCTTAATAATACTTTTGGCATTTAGCAGTAATTTGTTTGCATTTTAAAGATGGTTACAAATATATTTCGTGCTCCCATGAGTTACTTTATCGTCTGACCATGTTTTAGCAGTAATAAATTTGTCAATTAATTATAGTAGAAGTAACAGTTGTAGAAAATGACCTGTATCATGTGCATTCATTGATTTGTGTGCGCGATTTGACATGTTAAAGTGAAAAGATTGTACAGTTGGATTGACATAACCTTAGCAAGTGTTCTAAGCTTTTGGACCTCGCGGGCAAATTAGGCTTAATAAGCACCAGTTTATTCATGTTAAATGTTTCTTTGATTCTACTCTATCAACTGCAACATATGCATCTCGCGTTTTATTAGCTGATATATATAGCTTACTCTAAGCAACCTATAGCTTGTCAAATATTCATCCTGTATTTATTCGATTATTTTATTTGTCTATAAATCGGAAAGGTTTGTCCTGTAACTGACTTTTGTTTTAAGTGCAAATTCAGTGCTACTTTGAAATTTGAACGGCCTTAGACATTTTGACAGATAAAGATAAAATAAAAAGAAGTGCTTCTGCTATGAACAATTTCTAAAGGATTGTGATCCAACGAAGTCAAGCAAGATATAGCGTTTACGTTATACAAATTCAAGGGCTTATGAAAGCAGTGTGGGTTTTTATTGACTAACCGATAAATTGATTTGACAATGATTAACCGACAACATAAGGCCAACTGTTCTCCATTCTGCAGCAGGCCCTATATTGTATATGTGTACTACACACGGGATGAATAATGCCAGATATACATACGTATTAGTGGTGTATTTTATAGCGCTAGAGAGTCTGTTATCATCCGCTCGCAGTCCAAAAGCAAAAATGGAATGCCAGAATTTCCGTAGTATCAATGTTTTGATGTTTTATAAGACAGTTTAAGTACAGTTCAGCAGTATATATATTTTCGCTTGCTGAAAAACGCCTAAGTTCTACTTAAATAAGAATGTTTGTATTCTAATATATAATATTAATTTAAAATCCGGTTTGGGTTCAATAGTGAAGTTTTATTTCTTTTGTGTGATGTTTGTCTGGAATATCGAATAATCTGGTCTCTATTTTTGGGCTCGATAACTTGGTTTGAAAACTACACTAAGAGTTTTAGGGAATGCATACAAACAAGCCTAGTATAGATCTATCATGTTAAAAATATAATATAATTCAGTTCTTGTGCACGTCCCAGCTAGAAACAGCATTTATATTCATGGATCGCTATTCTATCGAATCATGGATCGCTTTAGCTGATGTTACTGCTGTTACTACCGTGCAGTATGAAAAAGCATATTTATGCATCTCATAAGCACGGTGAATAGTCACCCATTCTCAAACACAGTCTTACGTTTATTCCAGGTTAATACATGATATAGCGGCAGACGGCAGGGCAGATTTGATTCATACGGAAAGTGTATTAGCTTGTTTTTGAAAGAAAAAACGTACAGAACAGCTACCAGGCATAAACGGTAACATACCAATAAATGCTTGTATTATAGCAGTTCTTTTTACAAATCTGTCGAGAACAATAGAAAGATACACATGCCTAATAGATTTTGGACAAAATACAAATTTTAAGCTCAAAAAGTGATAGTGGTTATCGCATAACAGGTAACTGACTTCTTATATACACTAATTTTAGGCTCTTCACTTATTATGTACAGGTTGCTTGCCCCTTGTACAGTACGCAGCTTGACCCCCACCTAAATTTAATCCCGCGCTTGTAATAGAGAATGCATTTCAGCCCTAAATATATACTTATGTTGGTTGAGAGAATACGGTTCAAGAAAATTTGCGTAATTCTAAGGACTTGGGTACCAGGCGACGGTATATTAAACAATATCGAAGCATGACCGGAATGTGCTTTTCAAACCAAAAAGCATTTCACAAACCTTGCACTTCTCACACAATAATAACTAATACTATACTGTTCAATGATATACCATTATATTTCGATTCACACATTTATTGAGAAATAGATAATTGCACGAATGACAATAATGAATGTAACGACAACCTTCAGTTTCGCTGTAGATGTTAGTGGACTAATTGGACACGTCAGCAGCATTCACTTCCCCTGGTAGAGGGCCTTCTGCATTGAAGTTTGTTTGAAACTCTACGCTTACCGCAGTGTAACTGAGCAATTTCTTACTGTGTAGCGAACTGCCACACATTCATGTGAATGCAGCTAGTCACGCATCCAGGATCTCACGATGGAGGATCCCCAAGCACTGTACTTCACATCCCCTCCCCCCGCGAGGCGCCGTACCGCTCCCCCCGTCCCCGAGATGCCGCACCCGCCGTCAACCAGGATCCGCCGCATCCGCCCCCCAAAGCCCCGCGCGCCACTCCACGAGGAGATGCGCACCCTGCCTCGCTCCCCCGAAAAGGCGCAGCCCTCCCTCTAGGTGATGCATTGTTTTCCATACCGCTAGGCACTACCAAAATTATAACGATATCTTCATTATTGAGAAATTTTTGGGTGAGGGGTGGGCTAACCGGAGAAGCTCGTTTTGCTTACTTCCCTATCCTACCCCCGCCGAGAGTGTCTACTACCTTCAGCCAAATGATCTTGGACACCTATGTATTATACTGCAAAGTCGTCGACATTAACGTAGTCCTAACTTTTAAATAACCTTCTTTCAAAGTAAATAAACATGCCTTGCGTTAGACTACTATCTGACAACCGGTCAATGCATAGTCACTGTCACTAAACTGCCGCAATTTACTTTATTATTTCCATTTCATAATAGACATTGCCATCAACATTATCTTAACTCCAAAATTTATCCACGATGACGTGCTGATTTTTAAATTGGATAACGTCATTTTAGCATTCCAGCAGCATCGATTTAAGATTTGATATCGTAGCAGTCATGCGATTTTACTGAAGCTGAACTGGGACATTGTGGATTTGTGCTTGCTCAGTGCAATAAAGTAAACGGATTACTGTTAAATCATATATTTCGGTAGAATGTTTCAATCACATTTATAATTTAGCATAATGTAAATACTAACTGCAATTTGTACGGTATTTTATGAATGGTTCAAACGAGCGCAATGGCACGATTTTAAGAAAGCGATAAACAAAACTATACATACAAACTAATGACAATTCGCAAAATTTATGATATAAATCATTTTAGCTTTTTACATAAATCTCGAGTTGCTTTTAAGAAGCGTAATCGATCTGCGATGCAAACTAGTAGTAATCTCATTTGTGCTAACTGATGGTTTGGAATGGACTGCATGCCAAAGCATACGATGACAATGTACAATATATATCGCAATCTACAGAGTACATGTCACTTAACGTATTTAAATTGTCCCCAATTGTTCTCGCGCTCTTGCCGCTTGCTATTTTGCAGTAACCATATTAGCTTTACAGTGGTTTCCACAGCATCCAGACGGTATATTTATCGCATGTAAGGAAGAGAACCAATAATATTTAGCGTTACATAATAACAAAAGTTCACAGCACCGAACAGTGCCGAAAACTTTAGCTCTCTAATCCATCGCAGATAAAGGCTGCTATCTTGTCGGGTAACGTTGGGATCGGGTCGGACTGAAGTTTATGGGGTTTCAGGTCGAGTCACATAGGATTCGGAAGAGGCTGCTTAATATATTGTTTAAGCTAATCGCAGTGAATAATGAATTATGACAATGATCGAAATAGCATAAATTTAAAGCAGAGGCACGTGTAAAAGATGCGATTGCGATGGGATCATATATCAGACGTGCATCATGGACAGTCTTCGATGAAATACTCGCTGAAAACCAACATACAGCCTAGTTACGGGTAATAATTCCAATGTTTTAATACCCTGTTATCGGTTTATTATTTGGGGAGGACCAGGTCGTTTCGAGTCGGTTTATGGTAGGGTCGGGCTGCGTTGATATTTTTCAACCCGATTCAGGCTATAGCACTATAATTTGCGAGCAATAATTTGTGTGTTACGTACCCGATAAGCAAAATAGCAATAATCTTATCTAGCATGGCCACAAAATACATTTCCCTGTCTATCCATGTACACTATATATTTTATGCAGTCTGCGCAATAAGCAAAAACAGTCGACCAATTACACACATTGCAGTTTTTTAATGGCTTCGCATTTTCATGCTAGTATTTTGCAGCGAAATCCATTATGTAAATGTTTTGACACAATAAAAATGTGCTTTAAGAGGCAAGAACTGGTGGCACTAAATTCCACTGTTAAACACTGTGTTACGAAAAACAGAACTTGAATTCTGCATAAATTTTCAAATTCATAAATCCCACCCCCCGCCGACCGCATGTATAGTAAACAAAACCGAAGGTCGCAAGAACCATATTAGTATATAAGTTTATTATCATTGCAGCACGATATGGGGCCGTGCGGCTAACTGGGCAGCTAGAGAACCCTCTTGCCTGCCCGAACATCTATGGCGCGCATTGTCCTTGGTATCACCTAAACGTATGCTAATCATAGAATAATAGTGTTTGTTTTACACCAGCAGCGTCTTAAAACAAATCTAGAATTTTTAGACGTAGCTAAAGTTTCACGCGTTCTATGTTGTAGGAAGGTATAGCCATCCCGACCTGAAGTGTAGCCCCCTCCGACCTCAGGTGTAGCCCCCTCCCGAGTCAACTTTTCGGGGAGCCAATGATTACAAGGCCTAAGGATCTGCATGAATTTTTTTGTCGGACATCCCCCACTCATGGTTGGTTTGTGTGCATAAAGTGGTATGTGTAGGTACTGTCTCCGTTGCGCTAGAAAAACTTCTGCGACAGACTTGTTCTAAATTGGTCGATTTTTAACCCAAAAAGGGTCCTAGCGGCACCAATTTTAGGTCGCAAATCAATGGCTTGACGGCGACCATTTTAGTCCGACCTACATATAAACAGACTATGGTTCACGTGTCACTGCGTCAACCTACAGAATAATGACTTATTTCGGATTAAAATTTGACCCCCAAGGGACACTTTGCAACCCCTGTAGCAGGTTTCAGGTAGCTCGTTTTGCATAGAGACATCGATATTCGAAAGATTCAGGGTTTTTTACGTCGGAAGGGATCTAGACACTGCACATTCGAAAACGTTTCATTTTGGCTTCAAAAAGGGTGTTTCAAACGTAAATGGTTTCGTGAACTGACCAATACATATTAAATACATTTGCGTTTTTGTATGCATATCATAACATAAAAATACATAGCGAAAATAGGTTATATGCTTCAACCATACGCTACGGTAACGTTGTCTCTTATGGTATGCGTTAAACTAAGACAACGATGCCAAAGCTAAGCTAAGATTTTAAATTCAGTCCGCTTCCTGTGTTCCCGAATTTCAGTTAAACAATTAGAGAACGCGATCATTGTCCACAAACAGGTGCAAAAATTCTGTCATTCTAGCGTTTTGGATACATTAGATTACGTATTTGTATAGCAAAGCTAATTTGATCCAGTGTATCATCAAATCATTAAGAGAGAAATTATTAACCCAATTAAGATATAGTGAACCAGTAGAAGATAGTATATATTTATAAAGAATACGTTTTGACCATATAGTACATGAATTTTAAACTTTACAAAATATTCGAAATATATCGTAAGATTTTCAAACCAAAAAATCATTCAATTAGCGCTTTTAGTAATTTAATATGTATAACAGTTTCAAAATTTTGTCATTTGCTAAACTACATTTGTTTTCATAACTATGCCGCGCGTTAAAATCTCGCTATGTTTTTCTTGTCTTATGCTATTGTTCGTCAACTTACTTATTTGTTCGGTGATTTTTGGCTTTACAAGTTCTTGACACAGAGTAATAAAGTCTTAAAGTTTTGACTAAGTATTATATATTGTTATATGTGTTTTATTGTATTGAAGTATTTTTCGACATTTCAAATATGTACACTTTTAACAAGCTTGCCTACCCAAAACTGACTTGCTAGTATACGTGTTGTCAGCCACAGTATATAGTTATGACATTCGCTTCGGCCCTCGACCAAACCTTTTAAAAACAGTTTGGGTGACGTTTCCTCCAAATTATATGGCACAGCAGTTTGTGGACATATTTTACCAATCTCGAATATATAATTTACACTACATATTTTAAGCCATAAGTCCTCGTGTATAGTGCTCTGTACGCTTTAAACTCGCGCGCAGTTTAAAGCTCAGTATCATGGTACACTGCTGCTGATTTATTAAAATTAATCTATATTTCATATAAACTTAATACATTACCCCTTAGCAACTTCCGGCAATGACTAAACAAAAAGTTATAGCCTTTGAATTTATGCCAGGTATAGCAAACATTATTTATTCCCATGTTGATGCGTGACATTTGAGCAAAATAAACAACTGTCGCAGCAATCTTTATGAATTGTTCAGGCATACAACACACTAGATAGACACATAGAATAGGATAAAAGCTACTGTTTTCCTACCAGCGTAACGGTTTTGCGGTTTGTATCTGAGAAACTTGGTACCTAGTTGGCTGAATTTTGTTGCTGCTACGTTGATGCGGGTTGTGGGCGTTAGTTACCCCTGTCTTTGTCAAATTATTATGATTGGGATATCTGCAACTTTTTAAACTTCTTTAGGACACAAGCATCGTAGTTCAAAAGAGTCGTTGTGCCTTGCGGGACGCATTACTGATAACAAGGCATAATGGTTCAGCGCATCGTCCTTCCAATCCAGGGATTTTATAGTTCAGTTATGGGCAGCTCCAGTCTGTATATTTTAAGTCGTTTTTGGCACATCAAATATAAGGCCTCATGACGTAAAGACAGAATTTCAAATGAACATAGCAACTAATATAAAGCTAAATCAATAATTTTATGCATAACAAATATGTACGGATCTCACGGATAACCGGGTTTGGCGTTTAAAAATTCGACCTACCTGATTTGTGAAAATGTTAACACCTGACCGGTTTCAGTGTCTGTGATCGCGTTTTCGTTTCCGTATTGTTTGATTTTATCCAGTACATTAGATGCGAACGACCTATGATTATTTTGCGACAAATAAACAAAAGGACATCGAACGTACGTCATAGTTGACATCTAGCTATATATATTTAACAATCATATGATATACTTAATAAGAGTATAGAGAAGACTGCAATTTGTAGTACATTGTAGGCAGATTTAGCAGGGTCGACTGGCTCCGCAATGCACGTCAACTGCATTCTGGGTCTCATTTTCAGAATAAATATAGAATGCACAGTAATTAACTACTCACAGTTCTGTTTTTTATTTTGAGAGAAATTACATCTTATGGAATAATAAGCTATTCGGCATTTTGGCTTTAATTTTCATAAACAACGGATACCGCCAAATTATAAACTATTCAGTATTATGACGCTACTTTTCTCAGGATAGAAGTCACAGGCCATAGATGATTTGCTGGGACAGTTTGGAGCATGTCACTGAAAATTAGTGGCAAGCCAGTGCAACGGATACCTAGTAAACTGGTATAATCACTCATAATTGCACATAAAGTCAAATGGGACTGGTAGTTACAAATATACTGGTGATAAAATAAACATTTAGTCTAATTCTAACCAGGAAAATGTTCTCGCATTTTACTTCGACAACAACTCCTGAAATTAGGATGACGTAAACAGTATCCGCTTGTCCTGGAAGCATCGCACAGCTAAACGTGGTCCATATTATCCAAATATTCTCAACAGCAATAAATAATACCGCAAAACGTACATAAATTTCGGTACGCTAATGTTTTTGCCTATTCCATGAAGTTCCCCGTACAAATAATGGTTTTATTTACCTACATAATGAGTAAACCCAACAGTGAATATTAGGCTATTTAGGATTCTGACTCTGATTTTCAGAAGAAATATATCCCGGAACATTATATATAAACATGCAAGACTTGGGGTAAGATTCGCAGTAGAAAAATATGCCGTAAGATGATAAGAATGGATTTGATGATTTTGATCTTTAAAAGAATGCTATTCACCAAAATTAATAACCTATTTAGTATTCTAACTCTGACTTTGAGAAGAAATATTTCTGTAAAAAATAAGCTTTGTCGGATTCTGATTTTAATTTTAGACAGGAATAATCTCCCGCCATATAAGAACCCATCCTGTATTGCGAGCCTTATTTTTAAAAGAAACATACGTCTCAACGCAGTATAATAATATATCCTGCTATATAAGAACCCATCCCGTATTCTGAGTCTTATTTTTAAAAGAAATATACGTCTCAACGCAGTATAATGATATATGCTGCCACATAAGAACCCATCCCGTACGCTGAGTCTTATTTTTAAAAGAAATATGCGTCTCAACGCAGCACATAATAATATATCCCGCCATATAAGAACACAACCGGTATTCTGCGTCTTATTTTTAACAGAATTATACGTCTATACAAAAGAACCCATCCCGTATTCTGATTCTTATTTTTAAAAGAAATATGTGTCTCAACGCAGCATAATAATATATCCCGCCATATAAGAACCCAACCCGTATTCTGCGTCTAATTTTTAAGAGAATTATACGTCTATACAAAAGACAAACCTGGGGAGCTAAAAAATTTAGCTACTTACATAATAATATATCCCGCCATATAAGAACACAACCGGTATTCTGCGTCTTATTTTTAAGAGAATTATACGTCTATACTAAAGAACCCATCCCGTATTCTGAGTCTTATTTTTAAAAGAAATATGTGTCTCAACGCAGCATAATAATATATCCCGCCATATAAGAACCCAACCCGTATTCTGCGTCTAATTTTTAAGAGAATTATACGTCTATACAAAAGACAAACCTGGGGAGCTAAAAAATTTAGCTACTAAATCGAACCAGAGGCAAAGGATGCCTATCCAGAAAATATAACGCAATACCAATATTTTTATTACTGCGCAAAATTTCTGTTACAAATTTTTGGAAAGTCGCCATAACATGCATAGCAGTATTTCCAAAAGTGACTACGCACAGTGTCATTTCGAAAAAGTTGCTCAACTTGTGTAGCAGTTATTCTAAATGTGACACAGTTTGGGAGGCAGGATTTTGAGAAATCTTGCTATAGTGTAAGGCGTCAGTATACATTTCACATTGAACACTCCAAATATAGCATGGAATATGAAATAAAACAGACAAATTCGTTGAGTGAAATAGAATCCAACAATTGACTTCTCACAAATAAAAACACATAATCATTTCTTGGCGGAAGGACGCTTTGGAATCAATTTCAATATATCCAGTCGTCGTGCACCTGGTTTCAGTTTAACTGCGATATATCTAGCATGAATACCGTAACAATGAGATCCTGGGTTTTAATTTACTCAAAATATTTTCCAATCCTGAGGAATATTTTCTTGATTGATTAACCGTTTGCCATTACCTACTAACTATATCACTATTCCTTTAGCAAGCCCACTTCATGCTGTTGAATATCCTATCACGAGCATAACGTCATTTCATTTGCAGAGTAACTGGGCTTAAAGCGTTGCCAGATATAGGACACCTTCTCATGGCTGCAATTACTTAGAGCACGTAGCGCCATTTCATTCAAAGGTGACTAAGCAATGGTAACCACTACACTGTCTGTTTTCGTAAACTAATAGCGATTTAACCTACATTTTCAAAGATGTAGCCATAAGCAGAGTGATGGGTTGTGTGCTACATCACCACGTTTTTTGTGTGTAAATATTGTCTCAAATTGAGACATCAAAAACGCCGCAAATTTCAGACGATATAAATCGTTTTTCTCGGTGCCTAATTAACACTAGCGTATCGCACGGCCGATAACTATCTAGCAATACAAAATTGTTGTTAAATATGTATTCGACTTTACCCTTCAGCTACTGATACAACACAAAATTTCGAGTCTGTAATCTCAACGCTGTCCAGATATGTTGTGTCAAACGTGTTAACCGTTGGAAATTTTAGGTGATCCGAAAAGATCATGATGGAAGCAACATTTTAACAGTATATTTATACTGCAACCACAGAATAGCAAACAATAGCAAAACAAGCAAAAAAAACTGCACGACACTGCATTGCGTTTTATGAAGGAAAACATTCAATTTGTATTATAGTCTTGCACCTAAAGTTGTCTTTAAGTATGCAGCTACACACACAAAGTTTTCTTTGCGAAATTGTTGTTATCTCTGTAAATAAATTAAATATAGAGCAGCTAGTTGTATGATGAAGTATGACGACAGTAATTATTTTGAAGTCTTTAGGATAAGATAGTTACGAGGGATAAGTGACTGTTTTCAATAGTTTTTGCAAGTACCATATATAGCATAGTATTTACAATGCATCTAAGCGGCGATAAAACATTAAGTAATACGATATGTCAATAAGACAGATGTCTGTCGACCCGACAGCGCAAATGCGTACAGCATAAATTACATATAATTGAAGTAAGACACCAACAGTCCAATTAACAGGTAAACCTGCTGTTGCGCTAAGGTCTTGAACATTGGAGACATAGCTAAACTTAATATATAGATTTGGTAAAAATGTAAATAAATTGTTGTTAACTGTATAAACATAAATGCATAATATGTATAAAACTAGACACGGGCTATTCTCAATGAAGGGAACCTCACGTTGCTGACGTCTTTTAAAGTATGGTTTCTGCAGCTGTAGGACAACCGGCAATTTACAATATAGGGCCGTATTGACCACGTTCGGCGTGTGGTCCCCGCCAATACGTGTGTCATTGTTCGCACGCGTTCAGAGAATTCTTAAGTTGTTCAGGCAATGGCTAAGCATAATTAGCTCAGTCTTTATGAACTCAATTTGTAATAGTCAACAGTGCAGGGTTAAATTCGCGGAGATAATAAATATTCGGTCAGTAAATACAAGAAATAAAAATTTAATTGAGCATTCCGAGGATAATTAAGTTACTCGGAATAACTCCGATGAATTAGATCGGTCTTTGTGGACTCAATTTATAATTGTGAAGAGTTCATGGTTCAATTTGTTAAGTTGATAAATTTTCGGTCAGCAAATACAAGAAATAAAAATTTAATTCAGCTTTCCGAGCATTCTTAAGTCATTCGGGTACAACTCTACTGAATTAACTCTGTGTCTGTGAACTTATTTGTAGTAGTCAAAAGCTCAGTGTTCAATTCGTAGAGACGATAAATAAAACATATCGTCAGCGAATACAACAAATAAAGATTTAATTCAGCTTACCGAGGATCCTTAAATTATTCGGGCAATAGTTCCGCTGATTTAGATGATAAATATTCAGCCAGCCAATACAAGAAATAAAAATTTAATTCAACTTCCGAGGTTACTTAAGTTGCACGAGCAATAGCTCCGCTGAATTTGCTCGGTCTTTGTGAAGTCGATTTGTAATATTCAGTAGTTCAGGATTCAATTCGTAGAGATGCTAAATATTCGACCAGCAAATACAATAAATAAAAATTTAATTCAGCTTTCCGAGCATTCTTAAGTCATTCGGGTACAACTCTTCTGAATTACTCGATGTTTGTGAACTTATTTGTAGTAGTCAAGAGTTCAGGGTTCAATTTGTAGATATGATAAATATTTGGCAGCAAGTACAAAAATATAATTCAGCTTTCTGAGGATTCTTAACTTATTCCGTCAATAGCTCCGCTGAATTCGCTCGGTCTTTGCGAACTCTATTTGTAAGGGTCAAGAGATCAAGGTTCAATTCGTAGAGATGATAAATATTCGGTCAGCAAATACAAGAAATAAAAATTTCCGAGGATCCTAAAATTATTCGGGCAACAATTCCACTGAATTAACTCGGTGTTTGCGAACTGATTTGTAGTAGTCAAGAGTTCAGGGTTCTAGTCGTAGAGGCTATAAAAATTCGGTCAGCAAATGCAATAAATAAACCATTTAATCCAGCTTTCCGAGGAGCCTTAATTTATTTGGGAAACACCTCTGCTTAATTAACTCGGTCTTTATGAACTCGATTTGTAGTAGTCAAGAGTTCAATGTTCAATTTGTGGAGCTGATAAATATTCGGTCAGGAAATACAAGAAATAAAACTTTAATTCGAATTTAGAGGATTGTTAAGTTATTCGGGAAACAACTCCGTTGAATTAAGTCTGTGTTTGTGAATCAATTTTTAATAGTCAATGTTCAGAGTTCTATTAGTAAAGATGATAAATATTTATTCAGCAAATGCAAGAAATAAAAATGTAATTCAGTTTTCCGAGCATCCTTACGTTATTCGGGCAACAACTCCGTTGAATTAACTCGGTGCTTGTGAATTCAATTTGTAGTAGTCAAGAGTGAAGGGTACATTTAATGGGGATGATAAGTATTCGGTCATCAAATGAAAGAAATAAAAATTAAACCAGTTTTCCGAGCATCCTGACGTTATTAACAACTCCGTTGTCAACAACTCCGTTGAATTAGCTCAATCTTTATAAATCCGATTTGTAGTAGTCAAGAGTTCAGGGTTCAATTCGTAGACGTGATAAATATTCGCTCGGTAAAAATTCAGTCAGCAGTTTAAAAATAGAAATTCAATACAAGACGTAAACGTAGTGTTATAAACACGTAAGCAAAACCCCGTCACCGATGGTTATGTTACGTATATATAATTTCTAAAAAAACTTGGTATTATATCTTTTAATTTGATGTCGAAATCTTGGAGATGAAATAAAACAAACGAAAATTCGGCAGGTGGCGGCTCAAAATAGCATCATAGTGTTCCCCCCCAAATACAATACAGTCAGGTCTATGCATATCTTACGAATGTTTGCACATCGGCTTGCATACGATGTTTTCTCGTGTATTATACGTTAATTGGCAGCACAGCAGTTCGCGCAGTTTATTACCGTTAGCTACTGATTTGCTTCGGTCGTTGAACCAATTTCATGGTTTTTAGATGCACATAATTTTTGTAATATTATGATACTGAGGATTACCGTAAAAATCTGAGCTTAATGGATCGATCATACATTTCAAAACTAACGACAAATACAATAATTACGTTTAAATTAAGGCTGCAAGCGGGTCCTTTAGAACAAAGTAGGTTATGGTTTGTGCCCTGTAATATATAACAATACCAAATAACAGACACAAAATCACGGTAGCTCAGGCCGCATTACAATAACAAATAATTTCGGTTCGAAAATGATTGTTTGGCAACCTAATTTTTAATGAAGCTGCTATTATAGTGAATGGAAGCTGGTATTAGAACGATGTTAATAATTTGATCTTTTTCACAGATATCAAAAGCCAGAATATAGCCTGAAAATTTAAGTTATAAATAACTCCATCCATTGCTTACCTACAAATGTCAACATCTAAATTTTAATTATTCTATTGCTTTAAACGGGGTTTCCTCAACTTTTGTTGAATTACGAAACAAGATATTAAATTTCCAACCAGGACAGCACAATGAGACACCTGAGCAAATGAATAAATTATAAACAAACTTAATGAAAATTCATAAAACCTTTATCGAGTTATGCGTTACAACAGATTGCGTTTGTTAGCGGCGCCGTTTTCTTTGGTAAGCCTGCGCATTATTCACTGCATTTGATCGTTCCTTTCATTTCTATAAGATACTTATATATACAATAGCCTCTTAGTTTTGAAGATATATCGTGCATTGCGTTATATAATCGTAAAGTCACAGCTAATGTTATCTTGAAAGGAATCCTTTTGTTAGCTATAAAGTTTCCTTGACAAAGTATAGCCATACAAGCTCATAAAAGTAGAGGACTTTATCCCCTACGGCTTCAGACCACATCTCAGCGCGAAGAGCCGACCCCCTAATATGCTACCGAACATCCTCCTCCTCCTCCCCGCGGCGACAAATCTGGATGCTACCGATAAGAAGTCAAAGCTCTCTAGGACCATGGCTACCTCAGAACTTTGGACCTGGTACATGTGTGAGTATAAGTTGTCGCGTAACATCGCGTAGTATGAGCATTCGAAATCTTGTTTAAGACGAGCGTTAAAAATCGTTTATTTTGTCTCTATGCCGGATACTTGATGTGAGATGATTTTTACCCTTGCATAATGCTGACATGTTGTAAAAATCATTTCAAGTGTAGCCTTAGTTAGCTCATATAAATATCAACTAAGACCATTTGTATGTAATGTGCGATGTGCGTGAACAGCCGCCAAAGAATGTCGCTCTGCACGAGGAACCAAATACGCCTGGAGAAATTCTGAATCCGACGCTTCCATGTTACTTTTGTTTTTACTGCTCCCACAGCAAGGTTTCAAAATAATTTGTTGGAGCATTTTTAATCAATGTTTCAAGCCGGAACGATGAGAGCATGTTGGAGGACTATATAAACAATTGTAAATGTTTCCTTTTTGACGGGGAATGCTTGTACTCATGTACTAATGTTTGCAGTTAAAATCTGCTACGACGTCTGTATATTATAAACCAATACTTTCACTGTATGAATAAAAATAACGATTTTCCACGCCTGGATCATTTGTTTGTTTGTTCAACCATTGGTTTATTTGGTTTGCTACATATTCAAAGTTTTTCTACGATAAACTGTCACAACGTCAGTTCTTATCAAATCTATAGTTAGTTTTATAACATGACGCATAGACGGTGGTACATATGTTTCGATGAGCATTTCTAATACTTATAGTGGTTCCAAACCTACAATGTTCCATACATATGTCACGGAAAATAGTCGCAAATATCACCGAAAAATTACATTGAACCCATGTTCAAACAATGCAGAACGTCTTTGAAAGCAACAGCCACAGCAAGATTTAGATGCAACTGCAACAGCACCCAGCGCCAAAGGCAGAAATTTGACCCAATATTATTATAAACAAATAAATGTCAGATATTTACTGCAGCATCAACATTGCCTATACACAACATAAAATCATACGTATTGTGACAGCTTCATCAGTTCGGTATACTTGCCGGATTTTGGCCTAAATAGTAACCATCGCTTTTCAGCGGCTGGTAAGATCATACACCAGTAGTAATACGTAAGATCATACACCAGTTAGTGTATTGATACATACCAAGTTACTTTTAAAGCCATTCGACCACAAATAATTCGACCACATTCGCCAATCTATCCGCTATTTCTGGGGTGTAGCAATAACGTTTTACGATTTACATATTGAATAAGGACGCAACATTGCCTATACACCACATAAAATCGTACGTATTGTGACAGCTTCATCCTTAGTTCGGTATACTTGCCGGATTTTGGCCTAAATAGTAACCATTGCTTTTCAGCGGCTGGTAAGATCATACACCAGTAGTAATACGTAAGATCATACACCAGTTAGTGTATTGATACATACCAAGTTACATTTAAAGCCATTCGACCACAAATAATTCGGCAACATTCGCCAATCTATCCGCTATTTCTGGGGTGTAGCAATAACGTTTTACGATTTACATATTGCATAAGGACGCAACATTGCCTATACACCACATAAAATCGTACGTATTGTGACAGCTTCATCCTTAGTTCGGTATACTTGCCGGATTTTGGCCTAAATAGTAACCATTGCTTTTCAGCGGCTGGTAAGATCATACACCAGTAGTAATACGTAAGATCATACACCAGTTAGTGTATTGATACATACCAAGTTACATTTAAAGCCATTCGACCACAAATAATTCGGCCACATTCGCCAATCTATCCGCTATTTCTGGGGTGTAGCAATAACGTTTTATGATTTACATATTGCATAAGGACGCAACATTGCCTATACACCACATAAAATCGTACGTATTGTGACAGCTTCATCCTTAGTTCGGTATACTTGCCGGATTTTGGCCTAAATAGTAACCATTGCTTTTCAGCGGCTGGTAAGATCATACACCAGTAGTAATACGTAAGATCATACAACAGTTAGTGTATTGATACATACCAAGTTACATTTAAAGCCATTCGACCACAAATAATTCGGCAACACTCGCCAATCTATCCGCTATTTCTGGGGTGTAGCAATAACGTTTTACGATTTACATATTGCATAAGGACGCAACATTGCCTATACACCACATAAAATCGTACGTATTGTGACAGCTTCATCCTTAGTTCGGTATACTTGCCGGATTTTGGCCTAAATAGTAACCATTGCTTTTCAGCGGCTGGTAAGATCATACACCAGTAGTAATACGTAAGATCATACAACAGTTAGTGTATTGATACATACCAAGTTACATTTAAAGCCATTCGACCACAAATAATTCGGCAACACTCGCCAATCTATCCGCTATTTCTGGGGTGTAGCAATAACGTTTTACGATTTACATATTGCATAAGGACGCAACATTGCCTATACACCACATAAAATCGTACGTATTGTGACAGCTTCATCCTTAGTTCGGTATACTTGCCGGATTTTGGCCTAAATAGTAACCATTGCTTTTCAGCGGCTGGTAAGATCATACACCAGTAGTAATACGTAAGATCATACACCAGTTAGTGTATTGATACATACCAAGTTACATTTAAAGCCATTCGACCACAAATAATTCGGCCACATTCGCCAATCTATCCACTATTTCTGGGGTGTAGCAATAACGTTTTACGATTTACATATTGCATAAGGACGCAACATTGCCTATACACCACATAAAATCGTACGTATTGTGACAGCTTCATCCTTAGTTCGGTATACTTGCCGGATTTTGGCCTAAATAGTAACCATTGCTTTTCAGCGGCTGGTAAGATCATACACCAGTAGTAATACGTAAGATCATACACCAGTTAGTGTATTGATACATACCAAGTTACATTTAAAGCCATTCGACCACAAATAATTCGGCAACACTCGCCAATCTATCCGCTATTTCTGGGGTGTAGCAATAACGTTTTACGATTTACATATTGCATAAGGACGCAACATTGCCTATACACCACATAAAATCGTACGTATTGTGACAGCTTCATCCTTAGTTCGGTATACTTGCCGGATTTTGGCCTAAATAGTAACCATTGCTTTTCAGCGGCTGGTAAGATCATACACCAGTAGTAATACGTAAGATCATACAACAGTTAGTGTATTGATACATACCAAGTTACATTTAAAGCCATTCGACCACAAATAATTCGGCAACACTCGCCAATCTATCCGCTATTTCTGGGGTGTAGCAATAACGTTTTACGATTTACATATTGCATAAGGACGCAACATTGCCTATACACCACATAAAATCGTACGTATTGTGACAGCTTCATCCTTAGTTCGGTATACTTGCCGGATTTTAGCCTAAATGGTAACCATTGCTTTTCAGCGGCTGGTAAGATCATACACCAGTAGTAATACGTAAGATCATACACCAGTTAGTGTATTGATACATACCAAGTTACATTTAAAGCCATTCGACCACAAATAATTCGGCCACATTCGCCAATCTATCCGCTATTTCGGGGGTGTAACAATAACGTTTTACGATTTGCATATTGCATAAGGACGCAATTTTTGCTAAGTGATTAATTTAACTAATATCGAAGCGTTAAAATCTGATTTTCTAAATGTGCACATTTCATATTATATGCTATTCCACCTAATTAAGTGAAAGCTAAAACTTCGCACTTGGCGTTGATGTAGCTATAAAGACATTATGACGTACTACGTAAGGAAACAGGCTTAAAGATAATACATAACAAGCGCAGCGATCTAGAGCATTGGGTTGTTTGCAATATTGGGTCTTATTTGGGTCTTTGGCGTTAGTTAGGTCTTAGCGTGGGCCAGAATTCCTGCCTACAATTTCGCACCTATTCTTCTCCAACTCATAATTATTTCTGATTAGCAGCCGTCAAACGGGTTACATAAAGCAACACGAATATAATACTGCCAGTTCCTCTTTTTATTTAGGCCTTATTCAATGGTAGTTTACTTTAAATAGATATAAACATAAACAGAAGCTTATGCTGACGTTTAAACATGGTATACGAATGAGTTTATTTATATAATTGCTTACATTGCGTCATCAAATATTCAACAGGTTGGCTTCCAATTTACATGACGCCCAGGTATAATAGCGTGGATATAGCTGCGCCGTAACTTTCTCTTTAGACGATGCCCTAACAGCTGAAGTAGCTCTAGGTGTCCATGCTTTATTTTTTGATAACAGATTCATAGGGAAACTGTGAAAATGGCTTCGACTTTAATGATGGTTTGGTCATGCGTTTTCAACTAATGTATTGATGGCTGACTCGGAAGTTTAATAACTGATTCAAGTAATAAATTATAAAATCACCTAATTTGAATAATCAATGAGACCTCATCCAAATATAGCTTTAGATCCATCATTTGGACGCTGTTGCAAACTCATTTTATATCATAGTCTTCACACGCAGTTGTATATCTACCCTAGAGATTACAAAAGGTATTAAAAGTCAGCAAAGAAAATTTGATATCAACTTGAGTTTGGCATCATTGATTTTTATTTTAATTAATATATTGGTTTCACGATGTATTTTGCCCAAGTTGCATTGAGACTAATTGATATTCTATTTTATGCGCGCAGTGATGTCGTGACACCCACATTTTCTTCCATGTATTATACTTTGGTCATTATGTTTGAAGTCAAAATGTCCAAATTGCATGACGTTTGAAAGCTCTTGATTTAAGGCATCATTACGATTACTTTGAATACCGGTGTTAGGATGAACGACGTTTAGCTTTCAAAACTTTGCCTTTATACCTTTGCCGTATGACAGCCAATTCAATTATTTCATACGTAGAGCATAATCGAAGCCAGAATTGTCAGGACTAATATTTCGTGAAGGTAACCATTTAAAATTATATTTAAAATTTTATATTAACCCTGTCATGCCCATGAGGTCCATATGGGCATGACAATGACACGAACGTATATACCACTCACAGAAATATGTTTTAATGGCGATTGCCCATATAATACAAATAGTCTAATTACAAGATAAAACTTAATAAGGTTATAAATATATAACTAATGTCTGTGGGCTTGTACGTTTCTGTGAAGTAGCTATGTGGTGAAGTATTCATTGCAATTATGTTGGTTTTCGTTTATTTTAACATTGTACTTAATATTGTTGGCCCAGAATTTTTTAGGGCAAAGATACTATTTATTGCACGTATATGTTCATTCAGAGATCGTAGTTGATCGTAGAGTGCTACAAGATCCTATTTATTGCACGTATAGGTTGATTTAGCCTGCTGAACAATCTAGTATATAAGGCGTTTTATATTTTATGTCCCATATGAACATTCTGGTCTTCCATAGGTGTTGTTTAGGCGTTGCCGCTGACTTGATACTTATTATTAGAACTAAGTGATGATTAACATCTTTCTTTCCTAGATTCAATTTTATAATTATATATGGCTAATTCCGCAAATTTTCTCGCAAACATGCAGCTTTACGGAATTCAGTGTCGGATATGGAATCTGATTCGGGTGACTAACTTATTCGATTTGGTCTTGATTCAGAAGACTCAGAGTCAGACGATAGTCAAAAAGATGATGAAGTATATTCAGAACCTCTAACTTCGCCACCTCTCGTCAATTGGCGAGTCCGCGTTGGTGATATGTCATAGGAATCCACTGTCGTTGACATGCCAGCTGATCAAGCGGAACCCAAATCTCCGATATTTTAAGCATTCTTTCACCGATGATATGATTCAGGAAATAGTTACACAAACAAATCTCTATAGTACTTCGCAATTGGATCAAAGTATAGACACAAGCTTTGAAGACATTACTACGTTGCTTGATATTTTTGTCACGCTGATGGTTATTCTGCCAGTGTTTGCGCTTAGCGTGTGCAGAAAAACACAAAAATATGTTAGGTTTATGATTGGGCGACCAGATCGGATGTGTGTTACTGAAAAACAGAACTGTCTTATTTATTCATTACCATACTAGCACAAAAATTGTCTCGTTCATAGCTTGATAACCTGAGAAATGTTGTACCAGGATTACTTTAATCAACGGCGCGCTGAGTACTATGGCACCCGTCAGAAATCAATGCTATTCGTGCTATGTAAGCTCGACTATTCGTGCACTTCGATGTTCGCTCGGAAAATTGAAATTGATTTCAAAATATATTCAAATCTGTTCGAAATTTTCATCGAATACTTAATAATTAGAAACATGTTTGAACTTTGGTTGAATTTTTCCCCGATAACTTTTGTTCGATATCCGATGAAGCTTCGCTTGTTCAAAGTAGGATAACCATTTCTGGCGAGTATTGTATGTACTAAAAACAGTATACTCAGTAGCTTGTATGTTTTATAATAGCATTGACGGACCTGTATTCGAATTAGCATTTAATAAAGATGTCACAATGATGTTCTAGAAAAAACACTAACACATTATTTTGATTTACCATTAAACGTCATTCCGGTTAGTATTCTATCGTAATCGTTCATAAAATTGTCACGTGAAAAACGATGAGGTTTTATGGTATTATTTACACACCTTATATAATGTATTTATATATGATGTCCTTGACACCATGGGTAAAAAACAACAGGCAGATTTAGGCACTATAGTCAACTTGATTGTGTCTCATACGCCATCTGTTCTGTTACATAGTACAGGCGTATACTATATACCACTGGATGGTATAGTCTAGACTATTGGGGGACAAAACTTTACATGGAGGGTCTTTTATAAAATAACCGCCGCATAAGTGCTCGAGCTTGTTACGCGCAGATTGGCAAATTAGTTCGCAGTACCAAATTTTGCCTCATTGTGCGCGCATTATTCATTAAGTCGCGCATAACTCTTCCCGTATACGACGACTCCATTTAGCACCTGTAGGCGTTAAACTGTTGATTTGAACAATTTATCAAATTTTTGTTGGGAGCTTTTCTTGTCTGTTTTACGAACATTTTGGGTAATAAATCTTCGATTGAATAGTTCAGTATTTGGCGTGGTAATATGAGAAAAGCTGCGTGTATTAGGAAATGGCGAAATGCCATAGTTTTCGAATTGCAACTGCTGTATTGAATTATAATATCATTGCTATAATATTCACACTGAGGCGCTGTGTGCAAACTTCAATTGACTGACTACGCAGATACAGAAATTTTAGAAAAGAACAGATTTAGGAAATAAGGTGTTAATGAATGATCTACAAATTATGCAATTTCAGTGTAAAACTCACTTTTCACGGTGCGTAGACAAAAACTATTGTTTATCTGAGCTGCAGCCCGTTACGGTGTACCGGGTGATTTGATAACTACAGTACAGACACACCGTTTGTCTCATTGGTCCTTCGTTGAATTTAAGCTGTTTATTGAGCAAGGACTGTTTTGTAGGTTTTCGGAGGTATTACCCCTTGTCGTGTGTAATATTTTTTATGGACGATCGAATGTTTATAACATTGTTATGAACATCCGATCGTCCGTAACAAATATTACAAATACCTCATCGCTTGTAATATTTTTATTGAATGATCGGTCCTTTATAACATTTGTCATGAACGACAGGCTCGTCCATAACAAATGTTCTGAGCAACCAATTGTCCATAGCAAATATTACAAATAGTTTGTCGTTTATAATATTTGCTACGACGTCGAATCTTCTGTAACCGAATTTATAGGCGCCTTGTTGTCTATAACCTGATATAGGGATGACCAATCGTTGGCATTTATCCGGTCAGCGAGGAGGGGGATTTCAGAGCACTTGCCAGGGGGTCTAACTCCTCAGGGAGGGGCCAAACCCGAAGTCCTCCCCGTCTATGAGCATTGATGGGTTAAATATATTGGTAACTGGAAGTATTATATGTATTATATCCATATAATTGAGAAAGAGACAGATATGTAAAGATCTGGCTGTACTCAGCTCTGCTCGCTGAACCATACAAGGCATCGTTCGACTATAGAATTAAACAGGATCAGTAGGGCATAAATCTTTAATCATCGTGTCCGTTTCGAGTCGATTCGGCTGTTCCGATGGCAAACTAGGTCCGTCTCTTGCTCAAAATAATAACAGTGCACGAAATAGAAAGCATATATATGAACACTTCGAAATGAACAATATATTGTTAGTTTTAAAACTTTAAGAGCCAAGCCAATTTACTATCGGCGGTTTTTGCTTTTGGAAATTATTGTGCTATACATCACTCGTTATATGCACT
The DNA here is from genome assembly GCA_030248225.1 of Trileptium ribeirensis. NCBI lineage: Eukaryota > Metazoa > Nematoda > Enoplea > Enoplida > Thoracostomopsidae > Trileptium > Trileptium ribeirensis. The sequence continues at coordinate 66,482 of JASANE010024940.1, read as the reverse complement.
TGATATATGTTTATAAAAGAGCTTTTAAGCAACTGTCCCAGATTTTGCAAATACACTAGGCTCCGCTCTTACAGTGCAGGCCTTGGCATACATGCTCAAGCCGATGTCCGGGGGTAGCTGGGTCCTCGGGGGGTTGGGGGGGAAGGTGTGAGGCCGCCCGCCTCCCAGGGACGATCGATGGTGGGAAGGGGGGGATGCTTACCGCCGCCTTCGGTACCGCGAGCAGTACCTACGGTTTCCGCGCTTGCAGGCGTGGACCGCGGGTCACCTTTCTCAGGAGGGTACCGGGCCCTCGGGGTAACTACCCCACCCCGCGTCCCTATGCGCATGTATGTATCTTGAGCATCATGGGAGCTCGGTTTGGAGAGGATTGAAGGCAGTAGAGGCAATTGCCTTCTTAGGGGCCAGCCGGCCGATAGACGGCGCAGTGCGAGGTGCGGTGCCTTAAGAGGAGGGCTGATGGTTGGAGCACTTGCCACGAGTGTCCAACGCCTCGTGTGAGATGCAACCCCTACCTAGTTTCCCTCTGTGAGCATGTATATTGTAATGAGAATATACTGTTGCTTTTAAAGCTTTTAGGAGTCAAAAATATATCGGTGATTCCTGCTTTGGAAATTATTGTGCTATACATCACTTGTTATAATCATGTTTGTAGCTTTACAAAACAACCTTTAAGAGATTACTCCAGATTTTGCAACTGCACTAAACCTGTCTCTCACAGTACAGACCTTCACATACATGCTCAAGGTCCGAGACGGGTAGCCGTGTCCTCGGGGGGTGCAAGGCCTTCGGCTACCAGGGTATCAAGGCGGTCGGAGGTAGGAGGAGGGTATGGGGCGAGCCGTCTGCGACGCCGCGAACGCTACTTACCTGTTGGTTCGGCGCCTCCAAAGGGGGTTCGGGTGGCCTTGCTCTAGGGCCTAGCCTGAGCCTGGTAGATAACCCCTGCCCCCTCCGTATGAGCATGTATTGATGTTGAGGTTTGGCTCCACTACGGTGTAGCCGGGTCCTTGAAGTTAACCCCTACCGCCCTCCCTATGATAATGTATGGATCTTCAGCTCTGGCTCCGCGGGTCTTCAGACATCGTGGGTGGCTCGGTTCGGCTCGGCTCTACAAGCGTGCCTAGAGCTCAAATTCTCTGCTGTATTATATGTTGTGTTATGATCTGATATCAACGCTATGGTTGCAAATATTACGTGACTGAAGCCTTCATTATTTTTTCACCGTAGTTCAACTCTGACTGTTAAATGTATCTCGTGACCTTGTAAAAGGAATAATGCAAGGTAACAATGCTGCGATGTAACATGCAAAGTTCATATGTTTATTCATGTAAAATTTTGGGGCAAGGTTTCAGCAATAAGTTAATGTTCTTGCGTTTTTCGAAATACGTTTTACCGCAAATACCACTGTGACACAAGATTTTGCAAACTCTAACCGTTATAACAGCCACAGCAACATATACCAAGTGGCAAGGTATTAGGGGAAAAGTACTGAAGGGATATATCACAATTCAGTTTCCAAAGTTTAGCAAAGCGAATAAATTTTAAAATATATATTTTTAACATTAACACAAGTAATGCTTATGAGGAACAATAATGGGTTGCTTTTTCCGCGACTTAACTTAAGATGACTGTGCCAAGCTTCCCATTTTATAATAATCCAATCGCAAACAGTTGCTGCGGAAAATGCTAAATTTCATTCGCTTTCTCGCTAACGGAAAATTATCAAAATCAAAACCAATGACAAAAATGAAGTCAGCAGATATCAAGTCCAGAAGTTATGCGTTGTGGTCGAACAGAATTTTGGCAATATTTAATTTAGAAATTCTGTTTCCTAATGCCTAATCTATTTTCATGTAGATTATTAATGTTCGTGAACAAATTTAATGCAAAAGTGAAATCATAAATAAGGCCAACAAGTCGATCCCATAGTTAAGATATGGGTGCTAGTAATGAAAGCCCGTCTAATTCAAATTCTACAAATTTTCACTCTCACTATTAATTTCGGTTATTGTCCTTGAATTTTCGCGAACGCAAAATGGATTATTTTCAGTCGCAGGGCAGTATGTTCCTGCACATATATGCGCCGAATTGCGATATACCAGTGCAAAATAAAAAGTTTTAAGCAAAATATCAAAATAATATGGTTAATGGAAACTTATAAATTTACTCGTGCAAAAAGAAAATTCAGTTTTTTGTTTTATTTACAAAACTTAAATTGAAACAAGATTTAAATAAAATAATAATAATGAGCACAAAGTAAATACACGAATTTTAACTTGTTTGTAAATTTTAACTTAAATTGTACAGAGTAACTTAAAAATCATAAATTATTTTCTCAGATTTCATTAATCAACATAATTATCTGTCGATGAGGCATATATAATTACTAAGCTAAAATTGATATACAAATTGCAATAAAAGGTATTTTAAACCTTGTAACTCACAGATACTGCTAAGTAAAACAAAACACGCCATGTCATATTGGCAGTCGGTATATCATTTTGTGGCTATTCTGATACCTTGGCACTTGGCATAATTTTCTTGGCTTTAAATTATTTCTGAAACCTTGTCCCAAAATTTTACATTATTAAATATATGAACTTTGCATGTTACATCGTAGCATTGTTACCTTGTAGTTATTGTGTTTCTTTTTTGGTAGCGCATGCATGTACGAATGCTTGATAGCCTTATCTCGGTGCATACGCTGTATTTACGTCGGACTTCAGTCACAGGGTTCCGAAATCTCTTTTTACCTATTTATTGTTACACAAATAATACCATATTTCTAGTGGCAGGTCGCATAGTAAACTAAAGTCATTAGAAGTTTGTACGATCATACAGTTTAGAAACTAGCAGCGAAGCTTACTTTGCTACACAAAACAGTTCTACACCATGTGATACTAAGTAAACGAAACTTTTCACCTCAAATGAAATATGAACCTCTTAGTAGATAAATTGTGTGCTCTACTTATTTTATAAACGGGTCTACTGTTTGCAAATCTGGTGCCCATATAACGCTTTGTTTGGCAACAGAATTTCAAACCAGAAAACTGTCTCCTACAAATAAAACGGGGAATTTTGACAACAAATCAAGTATACGATTTGTATACTGCCCTCCTTTGCGAAGCAAATATTGCCACAGCCAACAATCACGGACATTACTTTAAGGATTTTGTCAGGTTACACATGAAACGCGCTATTGTAGTCGACTCATTTATTTATTTATTTCATTTACAATACAATATTGCAGTTGGTGCAAGGTGAAACTGGCTGCCTCAGACGGTGTAGACAAATCGCCATGGAAAATCGAGCGAACCATGCATCGCGAGACTATAGTAAATTCCGCTGAGCTTAAACTTTCGTATTTCTTTGAAGTAGTATTAACAATTAACATGATTTTTTGATCAGTCAAACTGTCCCCAGCAGATCACGTCAAGATTCCCTCTCGATTAATCGCATAATGTTTAGTGTCTCTGAGCCTAGCGACAAATTAAACCTAAGTCTCAGCATAAGCTTAAGCGTTAAATAAAAGTCTAGCTCTAAGAATAAGACTCAGCTGAAACTTATCTTGGGTCCCGCAATTAGGTACTCAAGTCAAAGTCACCCCACTTTTATAATGGTGGGGACTTGTCATGATCCCATAGTTTGGAGATAAAAAGTCATTTCTAACCCTAGGTTTGAGCACAGAAAATGAGTTTTGAAAAAATATATGGTAATCACAACACCATGAGAAATTGAAAGTGTTTCTTCTTAATTTTAATGAGGTTATGTATGATACATTGCAATCATTATTCCATTACGATGTATACATAGCAAAATAAACGTGTTGTCCTTACTTTAGCTCTGAGTCAGCTATAACATTCTATTGTATGAATTTTGTCATAAGTGTTCAAGGTAAGAGGGAAGAATGTTCTCGTGGTTGACGTACTTAGAAATGCGTATCGTAGCGGAGAGGGGGCGTGCTCATCGGGAGGTAGCAGATGCTGCGAGAAAACTAATAAGTTTCTAGTCAACCCGCGTCTCCAATATTTTGTCAAAGTTTTTCCTATTTTTCTCACAACTTTTTGATTTTTGCACATATGTACCACACATTTCCGCGCTCCGTCTGCACGGTGGGTAGGGAGAACTAAAATGCAGTTCATGGGATTGAACATTGCTTCGGGATCCTGAACTTTCGGGGAAGCGTTCTATAGCACACCTACCCCTACTATGAACACGTATAGATTCTATCTATGCTATTATGATATTTCATCATTGCTAACACAGCGCATACTGACCACAATAGACAGTCAAGAGGCCATTTTTATAAATCCTATAGCCCCATCGACGCGCTCCAGCAGAAATGTATGCACTAGATAAAATGACAGAGTTTTATCATATTATTTTTAGAGAAATGGATCACGGTAGGTTATAAGGGTAGCGGTGTATTTCAATCTCAAGTGTTACACGCTGTTGGTTAGGTTTACATGTGGGAACAGCTGAGGAAATCGTTCCATGTAAGCTGCATTCGCCATCCTGCAAAAAAACCTACGTTGGTTACCATAAGCCTTTGGCAAATAAGTTGAGAAGAGCAGCTACGTTTGGAGATCGGACCAAAGATAAATTGGCTGTATGCTCCGCGTTAGGATTAAAGTAGTTTTCTTGCGTCAAAATCACTAGCTTAATGATGAAAAAATTTTCGGTCAAAATTCTACATTCGGTAATTACAGTTCAGCGAAATTTATTAATATGGGTTGCGTGCTGTACGAACGCAAATTGTGTACAGCTGCATTTACCGATTTCGCACGTATTGCACTGTTCATGAAATGACATGCAAAATAGTATTATAGCTGTGTTAACGCTATGAGCGTATTAAACTAGGCGGCAAAATTGCTATTGGAATTATGTTTTCAATTATTTGCTGTCAGTAGAATGTGATTATAAATCGCTTGTGTCCGCGCACAAACGTAGAATTATTGCTTGTGTGCGTACTTGAATTTTGAAATGCGAATGACATTGACAAAAAAGTAACCGAGGTGTGCGCATGTAATGTAAATTCACACAGAATTAAATTATGTAGCTAGTCTATTGTCACAGCGTTTTTTCTAACATCTTTACCTCGCGCTTTTCGAGTTTTCACGTACTGTACGTAAATAATGTAGTAATGTTTTCCTAATCACCAATCGTAGGTAGGTAGTTCCTTATTCCTAATGTTTAACGTATTGTAAAATATAAAATATCACCCGTCAAGAGGCGCAGTGAACTTATTGGCTTATCTATAAATTGCAGTGAGGTGTCCAATTTTAAAGTTTAAAAGACAACGCAACAACGTTTGAAACTGAAAATTGACCTGTTTAATGTTAAGCTCATTTTTCTAGTAAAGAACCTGGTTTTTCATGTTATTACGGAACAGACGTGAAATTTGTGGAACCCGGCTAGGCTGGGCTCTAGAGCAGAGCTGAGCCGAACCTTCCATGATGTCTGAAAAGCTGACCAGAGCCTAGTGTATCTGGAAAAGCTGTGGCCGGATCTTTTCTATAACAACAAACATAATAGTAACTGCTGATGTATGTGCAAGTTTGAAAATCGCAATAACAAGCGAGATAGCTTCAGATTGGCTCATAAAAGCTAAAAATACAACTATGTATGTATACGTCGATAGTATGTTATGTTCTGTATTGAAACGCAAACTTATATTGTTTAGGAGTCTAAAAGCCGAGCCTAGCCAGCATTTCTATCCGAAAAGCCGATGCGAGCGATCCGGGAATGTTTAACGAAGAGCCGAGCCAGAGCATGAAAATCTAGTTGTTTGTTTTTCACTTCCAGTACAGAAGAGGAAATTGTTTATCCCATGGAAGCTGTATCCACTATCCTACAAATAACTTACGTTGTTTGAGATAAAAGTAGAAAAGCTTAAGGTACGATTAATTATCGAAAAATCTGCAATGGATGGACAATCACCAAACTAACCGGCTACTGTTACAAATGTTTGATTTAGTCTAATCACCTTTACAACTTGCCTTATCGAATTTCTTATTCCCAATTTAGAACTTACTATTAAATTTCACTCAACGAAACGTAGTGAAATTTTTATACGTTCTATAATGTTGATTTTAATTTATGTAAAACCTGTTTCGCCTGATGATATTAACAAAAATTTTCCCCGCGCAATGTAATGACGAAAGTGACAGATGCCGAATACAATTTGGAATCCTGAGATCTATGGGAATATGGTTAATAGGACAAAAAGTTGGATTGTATAAACGCCGTATTATGCTCAATATTACCACGCTCAGAACGGTTTGACATTGTTGCGCATAGCTGTTTATTGACAGTTTATTTCGCTACACTCGGAATTCTGTGGGGCTTAAAATTATTTATACATAAATGCCTACTATGCCTACTAAATATTCATTGAACAGGACGTACTGTCTGTTAATTTATGCGTTCTGGGTAGGATCATGCAAAACAGCGTGGCGTAGAAATTTTTTGTCATACTATCTACTATCTATGCAACTGTATAGGTCGTACATACGATTTCATACAGGCATATCTTCACATCGCAACATTCAAGACGCCATATTTTCTGGCTTCAACCAAATTTTTCCGATATCTCTAAGCGTTTCTCTATTTTTTCTGTTTTGATGTAGTGATTTTTCTAGAATATCAAAAGTTGCCCTGTAAAGATTTTTGTCACGTAACTTTTGTGCAGCGATAACTACGGAAATATATTTACTACACGTGGAAGCAGGATCAAAATGGCGATAAGCCTGGTTGTTACCGCTGATCTACAGGCATACAGCCATTTGTTGGAACTTTGTCGGGTGTAATTTCGGCACAATTGAACGAATTGACCATTGTGACATTACAAAATTCCTTTATTAACGTGATGTATTATACTGTGCGTTAATCTGATAATGGAGAGTATTTTGATTTACAGTGCCAAGTAAATATTGAGCTCCGTTAATGTGATAAACCAATTATTTTATCATTCGACGATATACAAAAATGCTCAGGAGATAAACAATATAATGTTACCGAATACTCGCACTTAGTTTATGTCCAATCTGTACATATACGCACGTTCATTAGTATAGCATATACAGTTCGAGTCTGTTTTTGCAGTTTAGACAGCTTACAGTTTAATCTAGTCCAACATGCAGCTAACCAGACGATATTTTACGTCAAAAGTGGCTGCCTAAAAGGTTCAGTCATTTAAACCCTTTGTCTCGCATCGTGGCTTTTATATGCCGAATTGATAACGACTGAGACTAGAGAAATAGATTTCTCTATACATGGTCACAAACACAACGGACTCATATAAAACATTAAAAGGGGTCTCAGCCTAAGCCAAATACAGATTCAGCAAATTTAATAGCAGGACCATAACCGCAATGAATAACCACAAACTTTTATTTGACACCCGGCAAAGCAATCCAGACTTGCATGGTTTTTCTCTGCATATACATCGAAAATGACAGCCTAAAAATTGCATTCTGTTAAATGAACATATCAATTTATTAACAACTAAGTAAAAGTCTGCGCAATGTCGGACAGCAAGGGATATCTATATCTTTTTTAATTTTAGTTGTAAAGTTTTGTAGGCGGCATTTGAGGACACGGCTTGCGTTTGAATGTCAATATCGCAGGATATAGTCTCTTTGTCGTTGGTTTGTTTTTGCTTTCAATGTTGCTGCTAGAACTATTGGCTTTTTCGATGCATATAGCTTCCCTCACTTTTGATGGTTAATTCGAAATAATGATTTATTATCGTCGAAGCTTAATTCTATTTAAACTATTGACGAAAACGAATATCTCGCAACGACATATTAACAAGTATTTATTTATAAGTGAGTCGCATCTTTTTTGCATTTACTTGCGTATATATGTACCAATTGTGTTCTATAATAATTGATGATGTTGCACTCATTTTGTGCTACTCTTTGCCAGAAACGTATAAGTTTTCGTTTCCAATCAAATTTCGAACTGGTTAATTTATAATTTGATTTTAATCTATTTTTACAATCAGACACATGGACATCCCTTAAAAAGGAAACTTGAAAAAAACAACTTTAAGCAAACTAAGTTTATTTGAAAATCAATTCTGACATTTAATTTGACACGATTTTTCAAGATGGATTCATGAGCCGCTAAACGTTAAAAGCAGATTCCATTGTTAATCAAATTTAGATTTTCCTTGTGTTAATTTAATAAACTCTCAATCTCATTCCTAAGCTGTCGATTTGTTTCTTCAGCCAGAGATTTCAAGCATTGCTACGTTCAATCGTGCATTCGGAAAACGATTATAGTACACAAGCGTCTTTATGCAACAAAATCTCACCTAGTGTTATTATTTCTCAAACAAATCAAATATACTAGGCGTGTTGCTACGCTAAATGACGTAGCAATACGGCAATCTTTAATGTCCAGATTTAAATGGATATAAAGATATCAGTAATATCACAATTGTATCCGGGTTTTCAATATGTTTGCAAGTTAATGTTAAATACGCTTGTCTGTTTATAATGATGCAAATATCTCCGCAAATCGTTTCATGTTATAAACGTTGAAGCTCAGTTAGGCAGGTTTTTGTAGAACTACCGCCTTTGTGTGGCAGATATGTTTGATCGGAAAGTTGATTTAAATTGAAACTGCTATTCAGAGATCAAATACAAACGGTGTGACTGAATAATAAAGTACGACGGAGGAAATATAGAAAAGTGCTTTTATAACTGTGAATAATTTACTACCATGCTTTGAATCGATAATTGCTTTAAGGTTCCCAAACTTAAAAAGCCGGTTTCAATAATTGGAACTAAAATATAGGATAGCTCCTAGCAAACGGTGCCAGAAACAGTATCTTCATTTTCAATATATGATCTTGTTGTCTAAGGTGTTTGTGTCACCGCAAAAAGATTAGATTTCAAAAATATTTGAATGAAATGTCACACAAAATCGAAATATTGTGTTCAAATGCGAAATATAAAGTGTTCTTGCGTCATAATTATGTCATAATTACGATTTGCTGCTGCGAGAAGTGCTATATAGAAGAAATCCAAAATTTTAATTCGTATAATTTCTATATATACAGAATTTTACGACGAAGACGCATTTATCACTTTACAGTTACGAACAGTATCATGTCACTTGACATACATGGTCACATGTTGCATACCATCACATTCAACGGGTGTCATTTCAGTAAAATTCGGCAAAACCGTCGACAGCTAACCTACCTTTCATTAAATATTACGCAAGGTCGCCTGAGAAGGTTTTTTAAATAAGACACGGATATGCATAAATTTTAGTCACACTGGGCCGACGATTAAAACGTATTGAGGTCAATGTTATGTGAAGGAATAGTGCGAGGCCGGACTATAGGCACTGATCTAATTGAGTTAAATATTGCAGTAAAAACCAAGTTTAAGCGAATTTACTTATAATTGTTTAACGGTTTGTGCGTGTAATTCAAGACGTAACAACTGTAGACTGCAAAGAAAATAAATTTGGCGCCACGACCCATTTGATCGACACATTCTGTTTTTACGTCTGAGTTGGATCCAATCCAAGTTGGATCATGCCAAGTTCTTACACCTATGGTTGAAAGGAAATGTGACATGAGCACCATTGGGCAAAAAGTACAGTTATGATCCCAGGCTAAGCTTAGCCTTTAGTCTTACTCTTAGGCTTAGACGAAGGCTAAGACTTTAGGCTTTGACAGGCTAAGGCTTTAGGCTTACACCTAGGCTAAAGCTTAGACTTAGACTCTAGCTTAGGTTTAAGGTTAGCCTTAGGCTCAGCGACACACAAAAGCCTATGCCATTATTCGAGGGGTAAACTTGACATGATAACGGAGGACCTGATATAATCCCAGTTTTCTAATTTTAAAATATTTGAGCTGAATTGTGATGTCATGTTATATTGCAAAATAACTTTTCCTAACATACTATCAATTATGTAATGATGCCAAGACTTCGGGATAATTGCATTTACCAACCAGAATGCTATTGAAATGCGATTCCGATAATTTGAAAACGGTCTTAACTTGTGGTTACATTAGACCACATCATGTAGTCGATCTCTGTGGTTTAAGAGTAAGGGTAAAATAATGATCCAAAAGCAAATTTGATGATTGTAAACAACGTTGTTTGTGATAAACCCCTACTCATTTGCTGCTGAAAACTTGCACACGCATTTGGACAGGATTGTGATGTAACCTCGCATGTCATAAGCACATAACCTTGTCATGACAAAACAAATGACTTGACAAATTTGACGTCAAATTTTGTAATCGTGGGCTACACACCAGTGAATATTGTAAGCCGAAAACATTAACATTAGCTTATATATTGCTTTATTGATCAGTTATTTCATAAGCAACCTATTCACAGGACCATTAATCATATTTGATGGATTGGGTATTGAATTTTTAGATAATGGCTGTTTATAGGGAAAGTGGCAAAACCAGCCAAATAGTGACACCATAGACCTATTATCAGCTTATTTACCTTCGATTGATGGCCAAATAATGCCACTTCTTCCAAATTATATGTTATAAGCTTCCAGCCTACTGATGTACCCATGGAGATATGCTGTTTTAAATGACGTTTTCATGAACTAAGAGACGTAAGAATTACTTCCTAGGCAATAATTTTTCTGTATTGACAGGACAATGTTATCCGTATCGCAGTGATATCAAACTATTAATATTTATGTAATATGCTAAACAAAATATTTACCGTTTGGTGTTCCCCTTACGTTCACGCAGACATTAATTAAGCAATAAAAGTATGATTCATTTTTCATCTTTGCGGCAGAAGGAAGTCTGGCTATGATAGCTTTGCCAAATATGCCTTGAAAATGGCTAACGACTACGATCCGTCACTTGAGCATAATATTTATCAAACAACAGAAATATAGCAAAATGTTATTTATTATCGCGGGGTTTTATAGACACTAGGTCCTGGCAAACATTGATTCAAAAAATGAGAATTCAAAGTAAACTCCACATCGTAAGAAGTTTTGTCATGGGATTTCCCACAAAGGTGGCTAACGTTAGGGCCCACTAAGCCATATTTATATCGTCTATTAGCTCTTCTTCTGTGGAATTATAAGTATTACCTTTGGGTATTATAGAACCTAGGTCGTAGCAAACGTTAATTAAAAAATTGGGAATTCAAAGTAAACTCCGCAACGGAAATAGCTTTCAACACGGGATTTCGCACAGAGGTCGATGATGTTTGGCACATCGAGCCATAGGTATGTCGTCCATTAACTGTTTTTTGTGGAAATATATTTATTGCCGTTGGATGTTATAGACTTTTAGGTCCTAGCAAACATTGATTAAAAAATGAGATCTGAAAGTAAACTGCACATCGGACGAAGCCTTCATCGCGGGATTTCCCACAAAGTTAGCTGACGTTATGGCCCATAGAGCCATAAGTATATTGTCTATTAGCTCTTCTTCTATGGAAAAATATTAGGCAAAATGGATAAATTTTGTTGCCAAATTTTTCTAAATCCAAATGATTTATGTAAATTAATTACATAGCTAATTTTTGTTTTCTTATAAGAGAACAACATTTTATTTCAACATCTTTAATTCGGAAACGAGTAAACTGGATTAAATAATTATTTTGTATTTAATGTAATTTGAAGTTAGCATATTCATGCATGCGTGTTTGCCTGTAACTCCGCCGATTGAGGAGCTAGCGTTAAATAATCCTATTTTCCATGCCAAATTCAATTCAACATTGGATGTGATCATATGTAATTTGAGAATAGGTGGACCGGTTCTGTTAAAATGCTCATGTTGCTGCCGCTTATAACTTGACTGGCTGGCGTTGAACAATACCGAATTTTCGGCCCAAAATAAGTGCGCATTACAATGTATCCTCTGTAACCTTATAAGAGATAAACGTAGTGGATAAAAGTTTTCATATTTGTTGATGGTATAAACCATCATAATTACAGTAATGATATAAATCGCATAAACGTTGTATTAAACACAAATTGTGTCAAAACTACCTATTTTGTATCAACACCGCGTATATACCTCATGTTTCTGCCGTTTATAACTTGCGACTGGCTATACAATTTAGTTCAGACTTTCCTACAACATACTCTTTATATACAAAAGTTACAAAATATATAAATGTCACCACAACGTTCTCTCTACCAGTGGTTCACACAATGTTGCTGTGCTTTTGATAAAAATTGGAGTATATATTTCTGTTATCATCTATTACTTGAAAATGGTTGGTTTGATTTAGGATAATTATTTACCGTACATTTGTAACACAGCTTATATAGTTAAAGCCGTGCGTCAAAATGACTTAAGGCACTTTTAGCTAAATTAGCTGTATTACAAGTCAGTTGTAGCACAGCCGGGCGTGCGTCAAGCAATTTGTACGCACGGTTGTGTTGTTTAACTCGTTCAAACTCGTGCTGACGCACTCGTCAGAACTCGTTACAACCGTGCGTACAAATCTCTTAACACACGATGGCTGTGCTACAACTATTACATGTCGTATGGTGGCACACGCACGTTGTTAATTTGTAATTGTCTGTTATTACATATTCCAACTACTGATCCTAAAATAGACGAGTATACTCACAGACATGTAAAATTGTAAGGTTGAACTAGCTGTCTCAGCTCGGAATATAGTATGTTAATTGAACATTATGTGAAATGGTTCGTAATTTTTTGTTTCTTAGCGAGTATGTTATTTTAATGTAACTGAGCTTGTAATACTACTATGTACAGTATTGCAGTGCTATATAAAATGTAATTTTCAAAAAGTACATATGGCGAAAGAGTAGACAAGATTAGACTAATTTTAAGTGAGATCATCGGAAAATTGAATATGTGAAAATACAAGGTTCAGTGATCACTACTTAACACCAGGAATTATTTTTTGGAAAATGCAAAATACTACTCTTGAGGATGCCAATGAAATGTTCCCATTAAGGTGCGTAAATAAAGTGTGTCAAATGCGATCCACTCTTTAAATGCACCACGTTTTTAGTTAATCCTTTATTGCATTATTTATACTGAACATCGATTAGTTCTTATTACACATCATTGTGCATCACTCTTTCCTATGTACATATCCGTTTAATTGTCACGAATTAATTCCCTGATTGCTTTTTGGTGTTGCTCGTTGTTCTCTTTCACCTCATTTCAAAGTGTGACTGCAAGAAATTTTCAAAATATTGGAATATTTCGATTCATTTACATTGGATACTTAACTTAATTAAAATTTTTTTATTAAAATAATCCTGGTGATTTCAGGAATATATGTTTTTCGTCCTAAGGTACAGTACAATATTATTATGTTATAGATTATTTTCTACATGCACCGCAACGTGAACCGCAGTTGCTTATTCTGAACCAGATTATTTTGCTTAATGTGAACCATTGTCCTAATATGCTCCATCATTTTATACAAGTAACTATATTTTATAAGTAATAAAAATATATACATAAAACTTTTGAGTGAAAAGTATGGCAGGTGTAGTCTCGCCATATCATAGAAATGTATATAATATATAAGGTTCGGTGTAACTTCGGCGTTTCTAAGAATGGCAATGCACGCTGCTGATATTGCCTACATTTGGAAAGCAGAAACTCAGAACTCTGACATATTTATATAAGTTGTTAAAGTTGTTGAAATTTGTTCAACGATAATCTACATGTTTAAATAATGCTCGAGTTCACTTAAGGTGACCCGACCAACCGAGGCTATCATTTCTGTGACATGCTTTTTGTAGCCAAACTTAATAGGGGCGTGCTAGGCAGAGGTCTGATGTTACCGGCTACATAACCGCTTTTGCTCAGGCTTTTGATATATCCATTTGAGTTTGGATGTATGCGTGGATAAATAAATATCTTTTTGCTTCGATAGCGTGCAGTAGTGCAAAATTTAAAATTTACCATATCGCTGTATCGTCAATTACTAGGTGCTCATAACTAAACTGCCTTCAACTTTACGCGCCACACACGCTCTGTAGCTGCTTCAGAGCCCGATTATATGGTTTTATAATCAAGTTAAATAGCAATTTTGATTATTAGAAAACTAAGCTTATATTTCGAATTATGGCGTAATCGGCCAAAATCTCCTCATCTTGTTGTTATTTAAATTGTTGGACATTTTAGTAATGTATTCGATCTGATACTTCCATCTAATTTTGATTGATTTAATCGAACGTGTCGCATTCAATTCTGAATTTTGTTGTTTGGTTGTAAAATCCTATTAAAACCCAGAAACGATACCGTGAGATTAATGTTATTTGCTTAATATTATACATTGACTAGTTGTGCAATTCACAACTTTGTAGCTTTATTTACGTCAAAGGTATATTATTATGGATTAAGCTCAAACATAACAGTAAATATTATTCGCTTAGAAATTAGTGAAGCACTCTTTTATGAATGAAATAATCTCTTTCGCTGCACCAATTGAAGCAGCCTACACATTAATTTTCTTTAGCAAGGTGATGAGTGTTTAAAGTTAGCCCTATTTGAGATACACTTAAAATAACAATAACATGTATTATTCAAATTTAAAGTATAATGGTTGGTCTGCGGAAAATGTCATTATTGTGTTATTTTTTGTTTGTGTTTTTCTCGGTGCCTTTCGGAAAAAAAGCATTTAAATCCAGGAAGTATTAAATCCACTGATAATTTATAACATGACAAAGCATTGCTGCCAAAGACATAAGCTTTGCGAAGCACTGCACTATTATTTAGCTTCATTAAGATTTTCCCGATTTTCGCTGTAAATAATTTGAAATTATGGATCATCAGGTTTGCCTATTTTCCGTTAACAGTTCCTGATTCAACGAAATATTGTCTAGAGCTATAATGTAACAATACGGTCAAAAAATTAAACCAGAGTCAGCGATAAATCGCAATAGCTTCAAAATAAGTTTTATACGCGATTTCTCTGAGTATATCCACTTTGAGTAGCATTACTGATTGGACAAAACATAAAACATTTCGTCGAACTAATAAAATGCGATTCAAAAACGTAGAATTTACGAAAAAACACTCAGATTTGTGAAGGTAAATTCCCATAAACATTATTAGTTTTCGAAGTCCGCCAAGAAATTGATCAACAATTGATATCAATTGAAATCAATCAATTAATATCAACTGAAATTGAATATAAATTGATATCAACAAGTGATCTTAATTTTAGAGTGGGATTCCTTCAAAATTCATAGTTATAGTTTTGCTAACAAAAGAAATGTTCATGTTTATAGTGTCCCTGCTGGTTGGAATTTATTTACTTCAGTGTTACTTAGACGGCACACAGCACGGCGCGCGTAACAAAGTACATATTTTAAATGGTAGCTAGCTGCTTGTTTAGGCAAGAAACAGATTGTATGATAGACACCGTTTATAATTTTGCATTTTTGGAGGATTTATCTGACGCCTGCCATGAATAATTTTTGATGGTGTGGGGATACTATAAGTATTTATGTCGGCAGACTGATAGCACGACCAACCGTACGGCGTCATACATTAGTTTCAATATGTGCGTTAAAAGTGTTTGTATCGTCCAAACTGGGGATGTTATTTAGAGTCTCAGCCATCTATGAGGACGACAGCTAGAAGGGTCTCCGTGACACCGTCTAATAAAAAACAGTTGCAAGTACACAGAATTTGAAAGACAGTGTCGAGAATAATTTCAGCTTCCGAAATGTAGTGCTGTCTGACTGACACTGCTTGTGCTGTGTAGTCGACACTAGAGTGGTACAAAAGCTACAACAGGCATTTACATTATTACATGAACGATTACATGAACGCCGCTTCAACTGAACGACATTATATTAGCCATACTTTGAGAATTTGAAACAATAAAGCAAAGATTCAGAGATAACTTTTGGTAATGATAGCGTATAACGTGCAGGTCCAAGCTGAATCGATATAGATCGTTATTTAACATGTACTTTAATAATTGTCATAGGCTAGTCTTACACATATTTTGAAGTTGGAGATATGATGGTAGATGAGTTTCACAGGATAGATTATATATGCTATTTTTATGAATGTACAGCTTCATATTTTTATACCATCGCATATAATAGAAAATTATCGCAATCATGGACATTATCAATATTATTAAACTATTTCTGTGTGCGATCGTATTTGAGGTAAGCGTCTTTTAATGTTTGGTGGACTTACTGCTTAGTAGGTGTATCGCTGAGATGATTGGGGTTTCTAATAATTTCCCGACCCAAGTGTTATGGTAATCTTCGTGATACTAGAGCCTTTTTAGCACAAGTTGAACTACGTTAAAGGATAAATCACAGCGTTTAACAATATTTAACATATTGCTAATATTTCTTATAATATTTAGTTACGCAGTA
Organism: Trileptium ribeirensis; assembly: GCA_030248225.1. Classification (NCBI taxonomy): domain Eukaryota; kingdom Metazoa; phylum Nematoda; class Enoplea; order Enoplida; family Thoracostomopsidae; genus Trileptium; species Trileptium ribeirensis. Next base: position 50,123 of record JASANE010024940.1, on the reverse strand, counting down.
TAAGTGTAATAAGAGCAATATTGACATGTCATTAATCTAAAATGTGTCTTTTAGCGTCATATGTTCGGCGTCATATATAGCGAATTGACTATTGCAATGCACTATATGCCTCAGTGCCAAGCACTCATTTGCCTTTTCGCCGTCTACTCTACAATGCTGTAAGAGTTGTTTCCTGCACAAGTCGATGGGAGCATATTCGTTTGATACTGTGAGAGCTACTCTGGCGAACAACGTGTCCGCTACAAAATAATCTTGTTGGTTTGAAATACTCTTCGTTACGAAACACCAGTGTATATTGCCGAGATGATTAATATGTCGTCCTCGCCTCGTTTTGCGAATGAACAAATCCTTCGGATAGACATCACTAGGAACAACAGCTTCTGGTTCCTTGGCCAATCGGCCTGGAATAGTTTGCCGCAAACACTACGCGACAGTACTCTCGACGTGACCACGTTTAAAGCAAAACTATAGACTCACTTGTTTTCCATTTCGTCAGAGTGATATCACAAACTTGCTTCATTCCACTGGCTCGCTTCGCTCGCGAGTGAAACGAGAATTTTCAATTTTGGCTTTGGAGGGGGGTTGAGGAGTTCCTATCTGTGTGTGCCCGTCGCACCTAGATCTTCGTAACGGTTGGGCGGATTTTGATACAAGCTAGCTCATTCGAACGGCAATGGTCGATTTAGGTGTAGTGACGGAGCCGATTTTTGAATTTTTTGCCGTGGAAAAAGTTATGGGGCAAAATGACGTCATTTTGGCCCATTTTTCGGGCACACCCTCCAGTTTTTGCGACTTTTATCACTACGTTCACGAGGTATCCGCAAACTAATAGGCCTATTTCATGTAGCTTTACCAGGGCTTTCCAATGATATATAATAAGTTTTAAACTACTCCCCAATCTGGAGTCTATAAGCTTATAGTTGCCGCCAAATTTCACATTTGGTGAAAAGTCGTGGGAAATCCACCTAAATGTGTGCTTTTTGTTGGTTTTAGTGTCGGATATGAGGTTTTCTGGGAAAACAAGCTGATTGCGAGTGTCAAAAATATTGTGTGGCAAATATTTTTCACACTTCTGCTTCATACTTGGTATGAAAAATGAGATTTTTCTCAAGTGTCGGTTTGAATTATTTAACGTTCTTTTCACGGTGAATTTAGGGTTTTATTGAATTATTAAATTGTTAGTAGATTATTTTTGTACTTGTTGTATGATGTTTTGTCTACTGCATACGTTGGCTATCAAAAGAGGCGGGCGTCACTATGACTCATCACTCACGGTTTATATAATGCTGCACCTGCGTACTGTGTGTAGGCTTTGTTTGTGTGTGCTTTCTACAACAGACTTCGGGGGATTGTTCTCACCACTCGAATTCTGCCTCGGAAGCGAGCTTCACTAGTTGCATATTATGAAAATCTCTTGCGCTTTTGCGAAAACGGCGCGTTGTAAATGTCATTATTAATATATGTTCTTCCGGAAAGATTTATTAAATATATGTATACTGCCTTCCAACATTGGCGTCGTACAGAAAATTTTAGCAATGTTCGCGCAGCTATTATCAAGGTTCAAACCATAACGTAAGACTAACTGTTTTGACTATAGGTATCCAAGGTATTTTGGGTAAGGGGGCATAGGGTAGAGGGTTGCGGGGGATGAGTCAAACTTTTTGAGGTGTTTAGAAACTCATAATTTTCTTCAATTTTGCCAAAGATAATTATTCCAGTTGTTTTCTAAAATTTTCGCTACTATCCACGTTCATTATTTGTATGCGCTACTAGCGCGTGTAGAATCCTTTTGGTACACAAAATAAGGACTTATACACTGTAAAGTCTGAGCGCTTTGCAATTTATCAAACCAGAATAACTAAATTTGAATTTATATTGGTATGAAAAAAGTCTTCAACAACTGCTCCCAGGTTAGTGTATATGTACGGAACCCGTCATCTTTTTTGGAAAATCTCCAGTTGGTGTTTATCTTCTGAAAATCGTTAATGCCTAATGCATTGTGCACACGTTTTATCTACAAAGTTCTAAAATTCCAAACTATTTTTTGAAAATGTAGCCGCCAAAATTCTGAAGAAAGAAATAACTGCAATTACCTCCACGGTTGTCCGTAAGGTAATTAAATTTACATGTATTTATAACCTTTTAACTTGAATTTGACCCGTTGTTTTAGGCAACTACGAAAGCTCGAGTTGTTGAGTGACACAATCGCGAGCGGGCAAATATGTGTACTTTTATGGTTAGCGAGACTTTAATGGGCCGGCCGGCTGGGACATTTTTTGGAGCCTAAGTCAGATTGCCAGCAATCTCAAAGTATTGTATTCAAGCATCGTACGATTTTTGAATTCGCATGACAGTGAGCGCGTGCATTTACAAGTTGATATACAGAAATTCCTTACTCAGCGGATATAAATATTGATATGCTCGGATTGTAACTAAAAGCAGTTATATTAGCATAACCAGTTATAAATTTGCAAGTTTTGAAAATAAATGCCCAGATTCGTATTATGGAAACGTTTAAATCCTAGTTTTTTTCTTACATATTGTGCTAGCCAGGTTTTAGATAAATCAGCTTTAATGTATTGCAAATTGCTAATTTTGTTATTTTCCATGTTTTGAAGCGTTTTGCCTCAGGCCTGACATTTCAGCCTATATATATGGATCACAGCAAGCAAATCCATATTGCCTGCGATTTGCTGAGATGTTGCAGTTGCTCGTGGTAGCGGGGATTGACATGCGTTATCGTGCCCGGCGTTACAGCGCCAATACCACAGAATTTCAACATAAGAGTTTTCCTAAAATCGTAAAAAATATAATTACGATAGTGTCGTAGATACATGGGCGTACATTGTAATTTGTCATGGGCCAACAAAAATTGATTGCAGCAAAGATCATTTTGTTGAACTTCACTCAGCCTCAATTTATGTCATAATATCACTGCTTGTAAGGAGAAATCACGCTGGAGTCCATTGTTACTTTATTGTGGGACGTTTTCAATAATAGGGGACTTCTTGATAAAAAAATTTCTGAGTACTCTGCCTGTGGAGTGTTCGGATGTCTGTACGGCGCCCTTTATAGGTAGCGCCCTTGCGCAGACCCTCTGATACACCATTTTCTTCGCCTCGGATGTCTGTACGGCGCCCTTTATAGGTAGCGCCCTTGCGCAGACCCTCTGATACACCATTTTCTTCGCCTGGACAAAAACATATACACTTTTTCACTAATAACTGCATGCCTTTTTTATTTGAGGTTCTGCTATGTACAACGACGTCGGCACATTCATCCATTAGCATACATGAAACACTAAATAGAAGAAAAAGAGGTATCGATCGCGTGGATTCTGGATTTGCTGGCGGATTTAAGCGCGCTGGATTTGACCGTCTCAGCACCGGGTTTCAGGGAGGTTTCAAGAAGCGTGCAGGTTTCGATCGACTTAGTTCTGGTTTCGAAGGCGGATTTAAACGAGCTGGGTTCGACCGCTTAAGCTCTGGCTTTGCCGGAGGCTTCAGAAAACGGGCAGGATTTGACCGACTAAGTTCTGGGTTTGCCGGTGGTTTCAAACGAGCTGGATTCGACCGTCTTAGTTCCGGGTATGCAGGTGGATTTAAACGAGGGTTAGACAGGTTGGACAGTGGTTACGATGGTGGATTTAAGAGGGCAATGGATCGACTAGATTCCGGATTTGCGGCCGGATTTTAGCATTCTTTAAACAAAGTAAGAGACATTGTTGAAAATTGTCAGAATTTGCGTGAACTAGTGGTTTGATTTCAATCGCAGAACCGTGAATTCAGCAACAGTTTTACGCTAAATTTCAATTAATGGAAAAAGACTCCGGTTCAATTTTCCTGACAAATAGAGAAATAGGATGGTTGTTGTGGTCACTTTCAATTTATTCGGCCGCGAATTAAACGTTTACACCGCTGAAAAATATCATTGACAATACTGAAGACATATAAATAATAATTCAGTTGGCTGTGGTCAGAACGTTTTCCCGCCAGTGGAGTTGTAATGTTAGCCACTACGTGGTTTATCCCGTCTAAGTACAAGATTTTGCAGCTTTTTCGGAAATAATGTCACTGTTGTTAGTATTTGGATGAATTTTCTATGCATCGTTCATATTAAGATGCGTGTAGCAGCTACACAGTTTCACTAGCCTTGCGCTACCACCGCCCATAAAATGTACATATAGCACGACCATTTGTACATAATTTGACCATTGACAGTGACCATAGCCACAGGATTTGTGCAATAGTACTGTTTCTTCCATTGCACAAAGAATGTACATTACCATCAACTAGCAAAATATAATAATCGGATAGGATAGTTTTACCAGGGCGTTACTCTACAAGGCCTAATACTGAAACAGGATAAAAAAAATTGCAGTCTCGTTTCAAACTAAGCAGCTTTCTTGCAGCTTTGTTAGCAAGTTCTTAGCATCTTTCAAATTGTCAAATTTGTATCTATTCTTGGGTGCTCGAATACTGTGCAATCTAGTGTCAGTATGCAAAGAAGATTGGCGCGAATACTACTACCGTAGGGTATTTCAGCCAAGTAGTTTACTTCAACAAAAACTCATACTTCATACTAAATCTTTCAAGGCGATAACAATGGCTATGTCAAACCCTGAGTCGAATATGTGTATCGTTAGGATTAAAAGTGGGTGGCTGGTTTAGCTACACTTCAAGGGATGCCAAGGCCCAATTTTCACTAAACTTATATCGTCCGTCAACCACCATGCCCTGCAATTATATATTTGGCAGTTAATGATCAAAGCAACTTACGAATATATCTGCCATGATGCAGAAGGAACATTTGGCAGTTATTGCATCAAAGCAACTTACGAATATTTCTTCCATGATGCAGAAGAAACATTTGGCAGTTATTGCATCAAAGCAACTTACGAATATTTCTTCCATGATGCAGAAGGAACATTTGGCAGTTATTGCATCAAAGCAACTTACGAATATTTCTTCCATGATGCAGAAGGAACATTTGGCAGTTATTGCATCGAAGCAACTTACGAATATTTCTTCCATGATGCAGAAGGAACATTTGGCAGTTATTGCATCAAAGCAACTTACGAATATTTCTTCCATGATGCAGAAGGAACATTTGGCAGTTATTGCATCAAAGCAACTTACGAATATTTCTTCCATGATGCAGAAGGAACATTTGGCAGTTATTGCATCAAAGCAACTTACGAATATTTCTTCCATGATGCAGAAGGAACATTTGGCAGTTATTGCATCAAAGCAACTTACGAATATTTCTTCCATGATGCAGAAGGAACATTTATCGTTAACCAGTGCTAAAAAGCTTTTTATACGAGAAAGGCGCTATTCATTGTATCTTCGTAAGTGCAAGTAACAATACTGTTTGTTTCTTCTGGCTTAAGGTCGGCTGGCCATATATATACAACAAAAGAAAAGTGTAAGTTCATTGCATCTTCAAAGTGTAAGTAACAATACTTTTTATTTCAGATACGCTAGCATGACGTAACGACGAAGAGCAGTTGGAGAAGCAAACTTTCATCAACAGTGCTCCAAATGGAACGAACAACGTATTATTATAACAACTGACATTCCAAAACATTTATACACTTAAAAACCGAGCGAAAATAAGTTTCCTTCAGCTTAGATTTGACAAGCCTTTGCTATCTAAGATGCTTCTGCTTTCTAAGCAATGTATTCCACATGGCAAGTTTGATATAATCACTACAACACAATTATCCTATACATATGTCCAGACTTGTTTTATAACAGTATTCACAATGTTGTAGTACGAATTTATCTTAAAATATTCGATGGAAGAATTTAAAATATTCAACGAAAAACTGTAATATCTAAAACAAGGCGATAGTGCTCACTCCAAAAGCCCTAGAAATTCAGTATATTATTTATATGAATGCTTCAGAGAATTACCGCAAAAAATATAACACAACGGATTATAATACCATATTTTTTTTGATTAATTGCGTGAATATAGTATAAACATAGATATTACTGTTCTGTAATGCAATTATCAATAAAACAGAATGGAATTCAAAACGTTGATGTTGCCAATCAAAATATAAACAAAACGCCGGTGTATAGCTAAGCTCTCTTCACAAACGAAAAGATCTCAAATGATTAGGCTATAGGCATGCACATGTAATATTTTGTTTATTAAAGCAGAAGAAAAAATTTAGAGATAAATTTTTCAATCAATAACTTAGGTACGTTGAGGAAGCCTGAATGGGCTAATCGCCTTCCTGATTTTTGATTTCCCCCGGTGGGATCTAAGAAACCAAGATATTGCCTCACGTACAATTTCCCCTATCAGTACTCCCCCTAACTGGGCCCAGAAAGAAATTCCATTGCAATCAACAATAATTGCTAAACAGCAATTGGGCCCAGAAAGAAATTTCATTGTAATCAACAATAATTGCCAAAAAGCAATTGGGCCCAGAAAGAAATTTCATTGTAATCAACAATAATTGCCAAAAAGCAATTGGGCCCAGAAAGAAATTTCATTGTAATCAACAATAATTGCCAAAAAGCAATTGGGCCCAGAAAGAAATTTCATTGTAATCAACAATAATTGCCAAAAAGCAATTGGGCCCAGAAAGAAATTTCATTGTAATCAACAATAATTGCCAAAAAGCAATTGGGCCCAGAAAGAAATTTCATTGTAATCAACAAAAATTGCCAAAAAGCAATTGGGCCCAGAAAGAAATTTCATTGTAAACAAAAATTGCCAAAAAGCAATTGGGCCCAGAAAGAAATTTCATTGTAATCAACAATAATTGCCAAAAAGCAATTGGGCCCAGAAAGAAATTTCATTGTAATCAACAATAATTGCCAAAAAGCAATGGGGCCCAGAAAGAAATTTCACTGTAATCAACAAAAATTGCCAAAAAGCAATTGGGCCCAGAAAGAAATTTCATTGCAATCAACAATAATTACCAAAAAGCAATTGGGCCCAGAAAGAAATTTCATTGTAATAAACAATAATTGCCAAAAAGCAATTGGGCCCAGAAAGAAATTTCATTGTAATCAACAATAATTGCCAAAAAGCAATTGGGCCCAGAAAGAAATTTCATTGTAATCAACAATAATTGCCAAAAAGCAATTGGGCCCAGAAAGAAATTTCATTGTAATCAACAATAATTGCCAAAAAGCAATTGGGCCCAGAAAGAAATTCCATTGCAATCAACAACTGCCAAAAAGCATTTGGGGCCCAGAAAGAAATTCCATTGCAATCAACAATTGCCAAACAGCAATTGGGCCCAGAAAGAAATTTCATTGTAATCAACAAAAATTGCCAAAAAGCAATTGGGCCCAGAAAGAAATTTCATTGTAATCAACAATAATTATTGTAATCAACAATAATTGCTAAACAGCAATTGGGCCCAGAAAGAAATTTCATTGTAATCAACAATAATTGCCAAAAAGCAATTGGGCCCAGAAAGAAATTTCATTGTAATCAACAATAATTGCCAAAAAGCAATTGGGCCCAGAAAGAAATTTCATTGTAATCAACAATAATTGCCAAAAAGCAATTGGGCCCAGAAAGAAATTTCATTGTAATCAACAATAATTGCCAAAAAGCAATTGGGCCCAGAAAGAAATTTCATTGTAATCAACAATAATTGCCAAAAAGCAATTGGGCCCAGAAAGAAATTTCATTGTAATCAACAATAATTGCCAAAAAGCAATTGGGTCCAGAAAGAAATTTCATTGTAATCAACAAAAATTGCCAAAAAGCAATTGGGCCCATAAAGAAATTTCATTGTAATCAACAAAAATTGCCAAAAAGCAATTGGGCCCATAAAGAAATTTCATTGTAATCAACAAAAATTGCCAAAAAGCAATTGGGCCCAGAAAGAAATTTCATTGTAATCAACAATAATTGCCAAAAAGCAATTGGGCCCAGAAAGAAATTTCATTGTAATCAACAATAATTGCCAAAAAGCAATTGGCCCAGAAAGAAATTTCATTGTAATCAACAATAATTGCCAAAAAGCAATTGGGCCCAGAAAGAAATTTCATTGTAATCAACAATAATTGCCAAAAAGCAATTGGGCCCAGAAAGAAATTCCATTGCAATCAACAACTGCCAAAAAGCATTTGGGGCCCAGAAAGAAATTCCATTGCAATCAACAATTGCCAAACAGCAATTGGGCCCAGAAAGAAATTTCATTGTAATCAACAAAAATTGCCAAAAAGCAATTGGGCCCAGAAAGAAATTTCATTGTAATCAACAATAATTGATAAAAAGCTATTGGGCCCAGAAAGAAATTTCATTGTAACCAACAAATAATTGCCAAAAAGCAATTGGGCCCAGAAAGAAATTCCATTGCAATCAACAACTGCCAAAAAGCAATTGGGCCCAGAAAGAAATTTCATTGTAATCAACAAAAATTGCCAAAAAGCAATTGGGCCCAGAAAGAAATTTCATTGTAATCAACAATAATTGCCAAAAAGCAATTGGGCCCAGAAAGAAATTTCATTGTAATCAACAATAATTGCCAAAAAGCAATTGGGCCCAGAAAGAAATTTCTTTGTAATCAACAATAATTGCCAAAAAGCAATTGGGCCCAGAAAGAAATTTCATTGCAATCAACAATAATTACCAAAAAGCAATTGGGCCCAGAAAGAAATTTCATTGTAATAAACAATAATTGCCAAAAAGCAATTGGGCCCAGAAAGAAATTTCATTGTAATCAACAATAATTGCCAAAAAGCAATTGGGCCCAGAAAGAAATTTCATTGTAATCAACAATAATTGCCAAAAAGCAATTGGGCCCAGAAAGAAATTTCATTGTAATCAACAATAATTGCCAAAAAGCAATTGGGCCTAGAAAGAAATTCCATTGCAATCAACAACTACCAAAAAGCATTTGGGGCCCAGAAAGAAATTCCATTGCAATCAACAATTGCCAAACAGCAATTGGGCCCAGAAAGAAATTTCATTGTAATCAACAAAAATTGCCAAAAAGCAATTGGGCCCAGAAAGAAATTTCATTGTAATCAACAATAATTGCCAAAAAGCAATTGGGCCCAGAAAGAAATTTCATTGTAATCAACAAATAATTGCCAAAAAGCAATTGGGCCCAGAAAGAAATTCCATTGCAATCAACAACTGCCAAAAAGCATTTGGGTGGGCCCAGAAAGAAATTTCATTGTAATCAACAAATAATTGCCAAAAAGCAATTGGGCCCAGAAAGAAATTCCATTGCAATCAACAATTGCCAAAAAGCATTTGGGGCCCAGAAAGAACTTCCATTGCAATCAACAATAATTGCCAAACAGCAATTGGGCCCAGAAAGAAATTTCATTGTAATCAACAATAATTGCCAAAAAGTAATTGGGTCCAGAAAGAAATTTCATTGTAATCAACAAAAATTGCCAAAAAGCAATTGGGCCCAGAAAGAAATTTCATTGCAATCAATAATAATTGCCAAAAAGCAATTGGGCCCTGAAAGAAATTTCATTGTAATCAACAAATAATTGCCAAAAAGCAATTGGGCCCAGAAAGAAATTCCATTGCAATCAACAATTGCCAAAAGCATTTGGGGCCCAGAAAGAAATTCCATTGCAATCAACAATAATTGCCAAACAGCAATTGGGCCCAGAAAGAAATTTCATTGTAATCAACAATAATTGCCAAAAAGTAATTGTGCCCAGAAAGAAATTTCATTGTAATCAATAATTACCAAAAAGCAATTGGGCCCAGAAAGAAATTTCATTGTAATCAACAATAATTGCCAAAAAGCAATTGGGCCCAGAAAGAAATTTCATTGTAATCAACAATAATTGCCAAAAAGCAATTGGGCCCAGAAAGAAATTTCATTGTAATCAACAATAATTGCCAAAAAGCAATTGGGCCCAGAAAGAAATTTCATTGTAATCAACAATAATTGCCAAAAAGCAATTGGGCCCAGAAAGAAATTTCATTGTAATCAACAATAATTGCCAAAAAGCAATTGGGCCCAGAAAGAAATTTCATTGTAATAAACAATAATTGCCAAAAAGCAATTGGGCCCAGAAAGAAATTTCATTGTAATCAACAATAATTGCCAAAAAGAATTGGGCCCAGAAAGAAATTCCATTGTAATCAACAATACTCGTTTATTTTGGTAGAAAACATATGAACGAATAGTTAAAACTGCACAACGTATGCACAATATTAAAATTGTTAGCGTAAATGTTTTAAACAAATTCTTGACGCGGCGCGATCGTGTGATGCACAGGTGATCCACCACTTGAGAAACTTGCGTTAGAACCAAGAGCTGAATCCACTGACGAAACTCTGGGGATTGTTTCCGTTTTAGTGGATTCTACGGACGTCTGCAAAACATGGATGAAAATTAACATTCTCATCTCAAATAATTAGAATTTATCCCACTTTCGTCCTCCATAACATGAACTCGCAAGGTAAACATTCGTGCTTTCTTATTATGATCATAATGTGCAGGTCCTTTTGTACTCATTAACACGCAGTGTAACAATGTCCGCAGCTTTTTTAACGTATATCTCGTTGGCCAATTGAAGCCTACGAAAAACTGCCATATACTAAGCCATGAATATATACCACTATAGAAAACTACAAACTGATGTTTGAACCACAAGATGTGACACAACACTTAAGAAAATTTTTTATTTGCTTTATTTGGAACAATTGTTCATAAAACAGCAAATAAAGCTATATAACTTACTTGGTATAACGGATTTATAAATCCTGAATTCTTCGACGATAGGAGATCAGAGCATGATTTTGAATTTACGAGGTCAGACGACCGAGATTCGACATCAGGCAAGATTTTCTGACGTGTTTCGCACTGTGATTCTTTTCGCCACAATACGCGGCCAATAACCGGATTAATACGTACGCGTGACTGAAGAGATGTCCTAGAATTCAGATAAAGTTTATAATTTAAGAGCAGCCTAGGGCTATGACTACTGCTTCACTACTATAATTTTAAAGCTTAGATGATGAATTTAATCAATTTTCAAACTGCTAAAATCAATGAAATATTCCAGCCTTTCTAAACTGCTTAAAATACACAGTATAGTACATGGTATTTTATGTGACAAGTGTTTTCATGCAGGATTGTATGAATGACTTACAAACAGAGCACAAAATATTCAAATATAAAAACTATACTATGAATATACTCACCAGTCGCCTAGTCACGAGTACTTACCACTTTCCTAGCCTTGGCTGATTTTTCCACAGCCAGTAGGTAAGCATTGCTATGCTTAGAAGCAACACAATGATGAGAAGTACGATCCAACCACTGAGCGAAGAACTTCGACCTGCCAAATACATTGCTTCGAACCGTGAATGAGCTATCGATTGCGCACACTTGTAGCTATTATCTGGCCCCAGCAGACACATATAGTCACAGCCTGCGTTATCACAGGGATTTTCAAACATATCGTTATCCACTGAAACAAATCGCAGTTATGCAAAAATCCAAATAAAACATCAATACTAAAACATATGCGATAGTGGAAAACTAACAACAAGCCATTAATGTTACGTTTTTCAAAAATTATTCCTAATAAGTAGCGCAGTATAACCCTAACTCCGAACAGCTTCAAGTATGTATAACTAGAATATACTCCACACAGCTGCATATAACAAAGCCTAAACAAAAACGACGACTCAGCCTTGACTCACCACCATTCCAATTATTAAACGAGAAACCAGGCAATTCACCAACATTATAATCCAAATCTGCAAACAGAATTGCGATATACAAAAGCCATGGTGTTCCAAAACTATACACCATTGTATCTCGAGTTTTGTTCCGTTAATGTTCAAAATAAACTTTGTTGAAAATAAAATTTATACAAATCTTTGCAATTTGTACCAAACTTTTTGGTAGTACTTTGAAAGTTTACAAAGTTGAGAGGTTTACGTTTGGGGGCGATTGAGAATGTTATCCTTTGGAGACCAGTCAATCTGTTAATATTACAACCATTGAATATTTTTGGTCGATGCCGACAATACAACGTGTCTCTGAGCATTCTGGAGCATGCTGAAGTCCGAGCGTTGGCCAAATTGTGTTCCAATAAAATTTCATGCAGACAAGAAAAACATCTACGGGTTTCCACATGTACAAATGGTTCTGCAACTTAACGGAAATAATTGCTGAATACTGATACACAAATAGTTACCTGTCTCTTGGAGTAGCGGATGGTAAACATACAGTCCATGCGGCAGACCACCTTCTTGAACAACTGTTCGGCGATTATTTCCTGTTGTTTTGTCAGCAGCTTCAATCGAGTATGAAGCCCAGTCGGACCAGTATAGCGTGTTTTCAAAAACAGCGAGCGAAAATGGATGCTCAACGTCTTCGACTACAACCTGAAATAGATTATCGCCAATTTTCCTTCATTTAGGTAACTTTCGTAGTTTATAAGACTAACCAATTTTTTACCGCAATGATGTTAAAAACTCATTTTGGCGTAAACTGAATACTATTTTCTCTTATTGTCGTTATTCAAATTATGACATTGAAACAATTACAATTTAACGTCGATTACAGTTTCTTATTTGCAACATGATTACCTGGCGATCATAACCTTCAAGTGAGGCACGCTCAATTCGATCCAGTTTTGAGTCAGCCCAATATAACATATTTTGCGCATAATCAAGTGTAACAGAGTTTGGCCAGACAATAGAATTGTCGATAACCATTGTGACGTTCGAACCATCCATTCCAGACTTGCAAATTCCGGGCGAATCGATACTCCAGTCGGTCCAAAACATGATCCTTAAACAGCAAAGCCATTAAACAAGAGTTGATATAAAGATACGACCATGCCAGAGATTGTAAACCAATTTTACATTACATAACATGTAAGCTAAAATACAGTATCACCACTAGAAGCAAGTAATCAGGCGCGTAGCCCGAACATTCCCCACGGAGGGCACAAGGTTATAGATTCACCACGCCTGGCCAACATAAACGTATATCTTTCCTGTCATTCGTTACGGGGAGCACGCATAGTGGCACGGAGGGGTATACGGCCTTCCGTGCTGCTCCTTGTCTACTCCCCTGAAAGTAATTCAGTACAAAATCTAACTGTAACATCATTTCCACTATCGCTGTTAAAACTTCACTATATCTCACCCAGCGGCTGGATGCAGCACAATTGAGCGAACATTGCCTTTGATAGCAGTTACAACTTCTGTACAACGCTGACCGTCAAGCGAACACGCGATAATGCGTCTGCGATCTTTGTCCGTGATATAAAGCTTTTTGTTGATCCAATCCACAGCTACACCCTCGGGAAGTTCAACATCTATAATTGAAGAATTCACTGAAATTAATTTTTAGACTGCTTAGGTCATAGAAAATATTCTTGATTGGCAATATTCTTGATTGGCTGCTTGGTTCGTTTATACTTTATCCAGTAGCATCAGTTTGCGCGTGCGTTGCTGCTCGCTCGCTTTATGAGGTTGACTTTGTCCTGTAGCGTGAGTTTGAGCGCGCGTTGTTTCTCGCTTGCTTCATGAGGTTCCTTAAGGAACCAAGAATCGCTTCCAGAAAGGAATGTCCGGTTCAATCCACGGCTGAGTCCGGTTTTTTAAATTTTTATCGTTCAACACAATAACATACCGTAGTGCCAAAGTACAGTCTCGACCCGATTATCAATGCTATCGACCACCATTCGTTTAACAAACGACTCCGATTCATCAATTGTGGTCCAATAGACGCTTTTTGCTGCGCCGTAAAACGCAACTCCGATCGGGTTCGTGACGTGCGAATCGATCGTTTGTACATTACCATTCCGGACAGTTAACGATCGAATAAAAGTACTCGCAGCGTAGTAGATTACTGGCGACGGCCCTGAAATGCTGATTTCGTGAGTTTACTCCTAGTGCTTTTTTCGAAGAAACATTCCAAAAAAATATCGTAAGTGCTTCTGTTATGGTCAGGTGTCAGGTCCAAAATTAGACATTTCAAGTACAAATTGGTAGCCGCTAAAACGTGTAGTCATTTAAGCCTGCGCATAACTTAACAAAAATAGCGTGCCGAGTTGCTATATCTGACGGAATCACCTAGACATTATCTCAGTCCATTGACTTCAAAAATCTACAGTTGTTTCTATACTTTTCATAGCAAAGGCTTCGAAATTTCACAAAGTTTAGTGGACTGCTATTATCAGTTCTTGAAGTAATAGTAATTAGGAATAAAGTATAACCTGTGGCAAGGCACGACACACGATCGATCGACAAATGGTAACCAGGAAGACATGAGCATTGGTAGGAACCAAAGTAGTTATTACAACCTTGACTGCATACGAAGCGATCGGAACACTCGTCAATGTCTAAAAAATTATCCAAGATATCAACAAATTGTTTAATTACAGCAACTAATTTTCCACCCACGATAATTGGTAAGAAAGATTGTTTGTTACAACCATGACAGCATACAAAAAGAACAGATCTGCCGTCAGTACCTAAAGACTAAAAAAGGCAATTTATTCAAACAGTAATGCATCATTTTTATATGCTAACGTAGCAACGGTAAATGTATAAGCAATGGTTTCCTCGCACGTTGAAATCTGCAGCTTCGGAACCCCACGATAGCCACAGTTGTTGCGCCCAAGTCACTGGTCATACCCAATATTTACAGAGCAGTCAAACTCAGCTTTATTAACTAATAGCAATAAGCTTGTGATTAAAATAAATACAAGTAACCAGCAAATTTTCTAATATAAGTGATTGATATGAAAATATATTAAAATATTTTGCAGACTAAAAATATCACTAATGTCATCGAAAATAAAGCCATTTACCAATACAAGTTGTGCCAAATGCATCGACATGCGTTCCATCGATACAAACACAGCTGTAATCTCTCTCGCTGCTTCCGGGAACGCATTTCTTTGGGTACTGACATTGATTCGAATCGCAAGGATCCTTCTCTAAAACGTAGTTTTATAAAACAATTAAAAGGTTTTAAGCTGATATTTATTCAAATTTCATGAATAGGACTATACATTTTGCCTTGATATTTGCTACAAATGTTTACCAGCAACACTACATTTCCAGTGAATATTCGAGTGCATAATTGTAAAAAATGATAAAATAGTATTAGAGAAAGTGTGAACCACCTAGCGATAATGCACACGTTTGTAGTTCTTAGTCTCCGCCTCTAAAAACCAAATCGTTCCAAGTGAAAAACTAAACCTATACTTATCAGAACGATACAGCCACAATAAATTATAAACAAATATTAAAACCGGCAGACGTCGATCCCAGTGAACAGTGAAAAAACAGTGAACCCAACATTAGTCAGCAGTAAAACAAAATTCATTGTTACCAGGGCACACGATGCATATTAGCCAGCCCACACGAGAAAATTTAAAAACCACTTTCGGTTTATTACTCGGACAATTTTGTTCGTCCTCATCGTGCTCGCAGTCGTTAACACCGTCACATTTGCGTTCGACTGGCAAACACATTCCTGTCGAAGGGCAGTGGAATTCCGTGTCGTGGACACAATTCGTTTGTCTCGCAAGCGCAGTTACATCGCTGACGTTGCTTCGAAGTGTGGTTGTTGCAGATTTGCCGTGCACCGATTGAGTTGTTGTTTCTGAACACCACCAACAAAGTGTACATCACATTTCGCGATTAAGTCAATATATTTATTAAAATTCATTTATACAAATCTCAAAGTTTCATATTTATGTAAATTTTTCTATCCCCACATAGCTAGACACAATTTGTCTAAAGAAATCTCAAAAGCTTGCAATAATAAATGATTTCTTTCCACACATATCTATCGCAAACATTGTTTTAACCAAATGATTGACATGCAATTCGGTCTCAACCCAAAAACGCCATAGGTTACTAAAATGATACGGAGAGGGTCGCCTTGTAGTAGAAGCTAGTCTCACAACATACCGGGGCAGTTTTCTTCGTCTTCACCACGATCGCAATCCTTGACCGTGTCACATCTTCGGTCACTAGGAATGCACATCCCTGTTGAACGACAATGAAATTCTGTTTCATCAACGCATCGACCAACGTTTGAATCTCTGTTGTTGTCTGAAGTTGGAATTGAAAATGAATGGCATATATAATTAGAGGAAATACCAGTTTGGCTGGGGCTGTACACGCAAACCTTATATGAAATGTGAAGCTTAGACTAATGCTTATACTTAGGGCACCGATAGCGGTATATCTTTTTGGTGGTATATCTTTGTCTTCACTAATTCGGTTAATGCGGAGGCTTTCGCTCCACGAGTGCCCATGTACCAACCAAAAACTACCATGATAATCCAGGTGATTCAGAATCATGCTCCAAATCAATTTTAAGATAACACTACAAATATGTTCAAACGTGGAAAATGCTGCGTTGTTTAAGCTAATAAACTTCAGGCTGATCTTAACTATAAGTTACCCGGCTCAACTGCATTTTTAAAGATAAAGACAGCAATATCGGATGAAATTACAAAACATCGCAAATACCCATAACTTCCGCACTAATACATGGTTGCTCAGTTCCTGCCTATAACTTTTAATAACGATGCTCTTCGAAGGAACTGAGCAATCCCAATATTAGTTCGGACCCTGCACTTAAAGCTGTGCTACACAAGCAAACGAACACGAACGTGCTACACAAGCAAACGAACACGAACGTGCTACTACAACATGCATAGGCAGGAACTGACAACCAAGCGTAGGACAAATAAATGAAAATTCGTGTACATCTTAAAATCTTAATATAAAACTTACTGTCAAGCTTCGTTGTAGTAGAGAACGGTTTTGTCATCAAAGACACTGTGGGTGATGTAGTCGTTACGACAGAGGCAACAGTGTCCAATTTGGAAAGGTATTCACATCGAATTTCATCTTCACCAAAAAGGCAGTCTAATTCTCCGTTACATACCAGTTCTCGTTTGATGCAGTGACGTGAGATACACCGAAAATTAGGTGGTCCACACCGCGACACAACGTATTCATCTGGCGGCAAAAATTTCCTGGCACCGTATCGATAATCTATCAATACTACTGCGCTAGTCGAGTTTTCTAAACCAGTTGGTGTTAGCGAAGTAGGAGATGTCGCGTTAAGATCTGTAGTTTTAAAAAGACCTGATTTGGATGTTGTCGTTACTGTTTGTGCTGTTGTAGACTGTTCGATGACCGCATTGAAAACTGTTGTATCTAAAGACTTATTTACTAACCATAGTTAATATTGAAAATTTTCCTTGTGAAAGCGTTTGGTGCAAACGAAGTAAGCAGTTAATTCGCAGTTAGCAGTTAATTAAGTATATGTATGCCACAAAGGTTTGTCTAATCGTTTTCCCAGTATGAAATCTAATAACCATAGCTGCCCAAAGGGACACTCTGTGGTCGAGTGGGCATGAACAAAAACTTTCTTCAGATTGTAAAAACCAGCATGTCATTCGAGCACGTGTGGCGGCATGAATAAAATATTTTTCAATTGTACATCGTGGAATAGGTCGTGTTACACAGACAGTTGTGTGTAGTGAGAAAATTGCAAATTCACACTGGATTACAGAATACATGTCAAGATAGCATGATACCGGCAGCGCACGCGCACGCACACATTTGCGTTTTAAACTCTTGCGTGCGTGCTGGTTTAATCGGGCGCGCGTACTTTTAACGTGTTTGCATTCGTATGTGTTTAAACGAATTTGCGTGTGTGTGCAATTGCGCGCGTGCCCGTGTGCAGTTAATTCTATCTGTGACTTAATGTATACTGAAACCATTGTAGCATCATTTTCTAAACTATTTATAGATTTTATTTTAATTATAATTTTAACTAATATAATTATTATAAGCTACTATACAACTAAATCAATTATGACATGTATTCTTGGAATTTTTATATTCGATTTTCAGAGATATGAAGTCCTCAAAAGTCTTCAGCGAAAAACAGTTGCTAAAGCCAGGTCAAATTGAATACACGTAATGTTGTACATAAGATCTATCGTTTAGCTAATGCTCGACACCGCTCTACGCAAGACATAGGCCAGATCAGGCACATCAAAGATGCTCAACAACTGATCAAGGATGCTGCGAGAACCTGCTATCGTTTTGAAGCGATGGAAAAACTATTTCAATGCTATGTCCAACGAAAAGTTTCCGCATCCATCAATTGATTGTTCACAATCAATCCTGGGGCCGGTACGCCTATCAACCCTGCAGAGGTTGACGCCGCACTTAAATAAAAAGATGAAGAATAGTAAGACAGCTGGGCCTGACGATATACCCGCCGAGGTATGGGAAATATCCGGCCGCTGTGGACCTGCGACACTCGCCATGCTATTTAACCGCATTGTGGAGCAAGGGGAAGCTCCCGCCAACTATAGACCTAAAGACTTCTGTGTCACATGTTGAATATTTTCGAGGGCATTATAGATAGCCGTCTTCGAGAAATTGTGAAAATCAAGTCAAACCAGTGCGGCTTTGTCACGGGTTGTGGGACAATCGACGCTATTCATGCTGCCCGTTTGCGAGTAGAAAAACACCGCGAGAAGAATCAAATTGTGCATATAACGTTCCTGGATCAAGAAAAAGGTTTTAATAGAGTTCCCCACAGTTTGATCTGGCAGGCATTGCGCAAATATTACGTCTCTGAAGCCTGCGTCGACTGGGTTAACTTTTATAGCACAGTACGATGTCCAGCAAGTATGTCTGAGCCGTTTAATATCAAAGTCGGTGTCCACCAGGGTTCGGCTCTCTCGCCACTGCTGTTCATCCCGTGCATGGATACTGTGACTGCTGACCTCCAAACAGCACTGCCATGGACGCTACTATACGCCTATGATGTTGGATAAGGATCGGCGCCAGCTTCAGGAAAACACGCAATGTTGGAAAGATCGGCTGGCGAATAACGGATTGAGACTCAACATCAAGAAAACAGAGTAAGTGGAGGTGGCCCTCAAACGGTCGGCACCATCACAATCAATGATACCGACCTGACGAAGAGACAAACTTCAAATACCTCGGATCCCTTATCAATGATGGCGACTTCACCCCTGAGGGTCGTGCGGGAATTACAGCTGCTTGGGCTAAATGGCGGCAAGTGTCCGGTGTTCTATGCGAATGCCGCATGCCACAGCGCCTGAAGGCGAAAGTTTATAAATCCCTCATAAGTCTCGCTGCTTTATACGGATGGGAATGCTCGGACACCTCATTAGCCGGGAAGAAGGTTCAGTAGCAAAGACACTTTATATTAAACCCAACAGGGCGTCCGGTCTCGCGGAAGACCGAGGATGGACTGAACGAAGACATGAGGATTGTTGGTGCAGCCCCAAACGATGCCCTCAATCGGATCAAATGAAGAGGTCTTTGCAAACAAGCGGACCCCGCAATCTAGTGGGACAAACGCTCAAGATAAAGAAGAAATGACATATATACCCCCTCGCCGAATTCTTCACATTTGCACCCTTGCAACGACGTGGTATAATTCACATGCAGCTGCCTTTTCAACAAACAAAATATATGTAATTAAATCTGATATTTTGAAACGTACGTTTCTCATCGCTGGTTTCACCACATCCATACTCGTCTTCACCAAAAAGACAGTCGAAAACCCTATCACACACTTTGTCAAGAGATAGACAGTATCCGGTCATACAGACGTAGTCGCCTGATTTGCATGGAACTAATGGCGATTCTTCATTAGTAACAACCGTCTGCCCAGCTGACGGTGTATCTTGTTCTGAAGAGTTAACAAGTTAAATTTCGCTCAACCTATGTGGAAATCTTGCTACGGTAACTATGATGTTAAATCTTGATGTCAAAACCAGCATAATTAAATTTGGGATAGATATCTCTGGAGAGGAAAACACTTTCGTAAGGCCCACTTAAATTGTACCGGCAGAAAAGTATTATAATATAGTTTTCTTTACGTGGTTTTCGATTAGTCCAGGGCAGGGATGCCAAGTTGGGTTATTATCCACGGTTTTTGTGGGTACATATTTGCTTACACATAGGTTCTTTGGCGCGGTGACTTCCAAATTTACTGACAAAGCATCAAAAATAGTATCTCCTGGAGTTAATTCATAGTAGGTTCTAATCTCCAGTTAGCTCGAATTTCGCTTTTTACAACACAGTTGTTACAAAATGTTAGGTTGGATATTTTGTCTGGAAGTTGATAATGGTAGTTACTTACGTTCGTTGTTGCACAGGACTGGAATCCATATTAAAATTAGGGTCCAACAATGCTACCAGGTACGACATCAAAAAATGGTGTCATTTCAGATATATACAAATAAAATCTTTCACAGCTTCATGCCGCACTTAGCCTGAAAGAATCCCTAACAAGCGGCCCCAGTTGCAGAAATACGGACATAAGCAGTATAAATCACACCTAAAATTGCGAAAGAAAAAGCCCGCTGAGTTTTTCAGCTTGCTTTGCTGCTAGTAGCTTTATAAACAATAAGTTGAACAAAGAAACGTGAACAAACCAGTTGTTGAGTGTTCGGAGGCTGGTAGCGCGGTTGCGCAATAGGTGCCAGAATACGGACTTAAAAGACACATCGACGGACATTGTCGACTTCGACAAGGATTTTCTGAAAATATATTGTACTGTAACTAGTAACGTAACAATAAGTCCGGCTACACAACATAATTGCGGCAATTTAAAAACGCTGCTGCACACGGATGGCTCACTAGTCAAAAACCGTAACGTACGGATCGCATCAGGCTATTCGATAGTGCGGGTACACTCAGAGGTGGCATCCGTAGGGAAAAATTGCGAGGACAGTCAGGGGAGCCTCTTCCGGAACCCTATCGGCGCAGGATAGCTCGAAATGAATAAAGAAAACTTCTTCATTCTTTAAACACGTTGCTTAAGCCTAAGCCTAAGCGAGCTTGTATAAAATTTTAATTTTAAATACGGCATGCACTCCGGTTAGATAACTGCGGCTTGTTAAATGATTAATGTAACGTTCTCCAAATCACCTGTAATCGGTTAATATGCTCTTTTGGTATAATAAAAATAAAGTCCGCATCAGCAATGGTACTGTGGAATTTACACTCGTATCCCCACGGCAGAATAGTTTAATGTGGTTTGGTCAGTAGAAAGCGTGTCCATATTTAAATACCACAGTAACACTTCTCTTATCCATCCTTCAGGTACATAAATTCTACAGAAGTTGCTTAGCACCAATACCAAAAGTGATGACTTTTCGAAATGAACATAACGTTCATTTCAAAACATACCGGCCGTTTTCCGCTGTAAAGCTTTGTGATAAATAAAAATTCCAGATGGCAACCGAGATTCACTGACGAGAGTGCGTTGATTGTGACCGTTCATTTTGTTTGCTGTTTCTATCGTGTTCGAGCCCCAATCTGACCAGTATATACTATTTTCGAAAACCGCAATCGAAAACGGATGCTCAATATCGCGCACGACCACCTAAATACAGTTTCAATAATGGTATATTATTTATACACGTGGGCAAAATTGTATGCGCCTGTACAAATACTACGTTCATTACAAGAGAGAAACGCAGATTCATGTTCAGTATAACGCAAATGTAACCAAAACGTGTTGAACATACCCTTGTCTAATTTGTATAATGTTAAATTACCTGATTTCCATGAAATTGCATATAAGAAATATATGACCACTTGCACATAATTGGTATGAATATTCAAATATATGTTTTGTAGTACATATCCTGTTTGAAGCTGTCTAATACATATCATAAAATTGAAAATTAGTACAAAAATTCCAATATGTACATATATATATATACATTTAGTGTTTTATACACAAAATTTATGAAAACTTCGTGCATTAGCGAAAAATTCATACATTATATTATCACAAATATATGGAAATTCACCCATTAAATATGAAATTTCAGCGAAAATATAAACTTATAGAAAACATTTTCTATGCAGTATGTGTTGTATTTCATGCTAATGTATGTGAAGATTCGGTACACAGCGTTGTTTAATAACAAATAGTAAAAAATAGAAACATTCAACAGAATAGAAACATTCAAGACATTGAATACAATGATACCTCACGTTGGTTGCCGTCGTAATCGCAACGTTCAATAACGTTCGTATTAGAATCAGTCCAGTATAAACGATTTTGTGTTGAATCTATTGCAATACCATTTGGCCATACAATGTTTTCGTTGACTACCCAACGTCGATCCGAGCCATCCATGCCAGCGGATTCAATACCTGGCGCATCACTGCCCCAGTCTGTCCAAAACATTCGCCTAAACAGCAGTTTTAACATGGGTAAAATTTCGAAGACAACTTTTGCGCAACCCAACAATTTTACCCACCCTTAACGCAACTCGTTTCAAATAGGTTGGTTTACTTGCTATGATCGATTCTAAAGGTTTAATTAAACATATTGTGCCTATAACTAATCATGTGCAAACGCTGCTAAATGCCACATGACATGCCTCCAAATTAAATTTAAATTGTGGAGTTAACTCTGCATAATATGGTTTTACTTTGATCCGATCTATTCATTGCAAATCCCGCTACCTTAGAGATTAAAATATCAAGCTTAACAGCATTGTATTTTTGAGCGTATGTACATAAAATTTTTAAAATTTATTAAGTAAATTTAAGGGATTTTTGATTAACCCCGGATTAAACTGCTTATGGTGCAAAGTTTGACAAGCTCCTATTCGCGACTACCACTGAACGCTGAATTGATAAAGACCGCAAAGCGAGCGATGTTTTCGTTTTGATAGCTTCGATAGCTGTGGACAGTAATCGGCTGTATGCAATGATATACTGATCTTACCCGAGAAGCGGATGCACAGCAATCGCGCGAACATTTCCCCGAGCTGATGTAACTTGGGCACACAGTGATCCATCAAGTTCGCATGCGATAATCCGTTTATTGCCTTTATCAGTTACGTAAACTTTATCGTTTAGCCAGTCGATGCCAATACCTTCAGACTGATCCACCTCTGCGAAATTTATATATGCATACAACATATCAGCAACAAATTGGGATTTACAAACTACAGTTAGGAGTAATGCACTAAACTCGAAAAATTACTAATATCTATATTATATTAAAACTTCCTTATATCGATACTTTCGACATCACTGTCTAAAATGCAGTGGGGCGATTTGCATATTTACGACATTTAACCTTGCTTAATATCGAATCTATACCTAGTATAGCCACTCCGTAAAATAAATATGCGCATTAAAACAAATATTTTTTTAAATATTTAAAAAATAAAAATATTTTAGAAACACTGTTGCAATGCAATCGTTGAAATGTCTGTTCCGCGCTAGGAAACCTGCTAAAATCGAACTTATCAGCGACGTAGAGTTAGTACTGCTACTTTATGTTACTGTACGCGAATCGTCTAATCGTAGTCTTGAGCTTTGTGCTTCGATACTTCTAAATTAATGGTGGTCGGCACATATGCAATTATAGGGAATGGTGGTACGCCTATAACAAGCAATAGCGGATGCTAACGAGCCATAAGTTCAGAACAGGCGAAGACACGGACTTTGGTAGAAGCTTAGTAGCTAGGGAGGTCTGGGAGGGGCCTGTAATATCAAATGACGGTTGTGCATAACTTCATATTCTCCTACCCACACATACGAAGTGGAGGCCAAGGCCCCTTGTCTACGGCCACTGACGCTCAGCCGATACTTGCTCACATGAGGTTTTAACTTCAAACAATATGAATACGGTCTATGCGTGGAACTATTGAAGTTTTGCGAATTTGAACGAGCAAAAAATGAGGAATCCCGTCACCGTCGCTCGCCAAGAATGTGCCTTCATTCATTCAACAAAAAATACGTTTTTGTACATAGCTATATTGTAACAGTATATACTTCGCAGCCAAACTTTTAGTCACATTCCACCTGAATATTTTGATATAAAAAAATTAAATAAAACATTTGTACTATTTGTAACATTGTTTTATAGTATGGACATTAGAAGTGTTAATACTCTAGAAAGTGTGGTTTTAAGTAGGTTACTATAAACCCACAATTTTTGAGAGCATCTTTGTTTTCCACAGTTTCTTAGCTATAGTTCTACACAATGTTGATATCCATCAGCAGCTCATATTATATATACAACAAAATATAACCTGTATTAGCAAAGTAATCTGGAAAGCTGCATAGCGGCTTTATTTTGAAAGTAAGTTAATGACAAACTATTGTTTTAATATCAGTTTTAACTATAGTTTCATATAAATTATATAACCAAACTTGAGTATACAACCTAATATGTGTGACCCTACCGCCCACAATTATAGTTCAATTGAATTTACATATAAATAGGCTGTTACTTCAGTACTGAAAACTTTCATATAATTGATACGTGGCCTTGAACTGAGCACTTACGAGTGGAATCGAGTATTGTTTCAGCTGATTGGACTGCCTCTCCACTATCGCCAACGTGCATCGGCATTTCCATAGACTCCATACGAGCACGTCCAGAATTACTTCCGCCTGCTGAAATTGTCCAGTACACCTTGTTATTTTTGTTCGAATATGCAACAGCTATGGAATTGAGCACGTCTCGCGCAACAGTCGTTTTCGTGTCGCTTTTCAAGTTGAGGATTTTGATGTCTGAGCCCGAAACGTAGATCAATCTAGCTGGATTGCCTAAACAAAATACACAAAATATATAAAAATACACGTTTGTTTCTTTTTGCTAATATTGTAGAAGCTCTTCTGCTGATGAAAACACTAATTAACTTAATCATGGGTTCCATTTTATACTTAAAAGCCAAAAATGGAAAATGTAAATAATTCAATCATCTATCAATTATAAATCCTAAACTGATTTAGTACGATTTTTCATAGAGAAGTTAACCACGGTATAAATGTCACTTCTTCAGTAGTCTGTCAAAGAAAATATATACCTATGTTTCCATCTATCATAGGAACTCCGATCGTATTCGTTTACGATATTGCTTCAATATAATGAAACGGCGTCTGTGACCTTGACACAGCGGCTGTAAACGGAAGATTGAAACAATGCTTACCTGTGTCTTACAACTTATTAATCCTTAAGTTTTCCGATGTCAAGTGTTTCTAGCAGTTCAGGTTTACTAACGAGTCTATTCTCCATAAAATCTGGAAACCCCCATGGCTTCTAATGCAAAACGAAAGTTCATATTCTGAGTCTTAAATTATGCAGTAACGTAAGTTTTCCGATTTTTTCATATAGCACCCGTTAAGCATGCAGACAGTTGATTTGTCTTCACATGGTACCATTCTATGTTAACAGGTTAAAAATTCTCGAATCGGCTTGAACGTTCATGATGTGCTAATTTTTCTATTTTTCCGGAAAACAATATTGTAGGACTCTTCTTCGGGAAAAACTGCTGTCTTTGAATGTCTCTATATAACAGCGGTATGTAGGTATATACCGACAGTCACACAGGATATCGCAAATTTGTAAATTACATAAATGTTTAGTAGTTTGCTATGATTTTCGTTTCACGATACTTAAAATGGATGAGAAGATGTTTAGATACAAAATACGTGGCATTTTTTGTGCATCACGTACCAAATGCTTTGCACGTAATGAGATCAGAGTCCATTCGGTATCCGTCTTGACAAATACATTGCGGTTCTCCAAAGCGCATTTGACACAGTTGGCTGCATCGAAATGTTTCGTTTTTGCAATCCGATTCATTGTTTGGTGCTAAAGTTTATATACAATTTTATATTCGCCTGGCAGCCGGCGTATATACAGCACGAGGACCAAATGCCTACTACCACACTAGAAGTATACAACCGCAACAATAAACTTCCAACCGCAAAAAGCAGCCCGGCCAGTTAGGAATCGAGGCCGGCCAGGCCCGGTCCGTTGGAAATCAAGGTCGGCCCTGCCCGACCAGGAGCTGCAAAAAATTTGGGTCCAGCGAATGTAGCTCAATGTAAAACATACAGGCAATGAGTTCACAGTAAACGATATAGGGGCAATATCAAGCATAAAAACGAGTATATGAAATGAGCTCGATAAAAATTGCTGAAACGAAATTATCAAACCGTGTACTAATCATTTGGTCTTTGACTGCAACAGTCACGGATCTGTAGCATTTCGGCCCAGCCCGTTCTTAATCAGGTGTCATCCCTACCGATCCGGCCCGGCATGTGGATTCTTACACAAATCTTACCTCTATACCCAACCTCTGTGCCTGCGGAGACGTGCGCCATTTTACGCATGTCATGGCTACGTTACGGCACACCCAATCATGTAGAATACCAAAATCAAAATTCTACTAGTTTTTTCACATATGAATTAAGCTTTCGCCAATCCCGTGTATAAATTCACTATGCCGGGTTTGAAAAAATGTTGTCGGTTTGATTTGGTTGATCGTATCGTTAAGGCTGGAACTTTCAAAGGGTTATCATGTCGTTTCTTTACTGATTATCTGTAGCAACGTAGAAACTCAGTGATAATATAAGTTTTCCGTGACGATATTCCTAGGCATACTTTTCGTAATGAAAAGAAGTGAATATACGCTTATTACAGCACAGTGAATATAACCTATATGCGAGGAAATGAAACATTTATATTCAATAAAACACAACAAAAATCCATGATTAATACATCGCTGTAAAATGAGTAAAAATTAGAAATTGCATTTATATCTTGAATTCATCAACTGTTTAATTCGCCAACCCGAATCCCATCCCAAATTGTGATTTTAGCTAGGGTTAAAATTGACACCAAATCCAAATTGTCAACGAATTCTGAGAGAATCAAACATAATACGTACAGTAATTTCAAGACTAGACACAGCTACTAACTTTCCAGGTGCGTCAGGAACCAGTAACAATTTTTAGGAACAAATTTTATCCACTTTGTTATAAAGTGGCCCATCTATAAGTTCCTTCATGCATACTCTACAGTGAAACTGTACCTTTACGAGTGAACTTAAATTTAAGCAATTGAAACAAAAATAAACTTCATTCGTGTAGGCTATCCTGCACTACTACACCAATGACGATTCCTGTTTCATTTAAACCCATGTTATTATGCAACGATTCAATATGATTTCAATATTTACCGAAGTACCGCCAACATAGAGTTCACGCGGGATTGTGAGACTCAAGAAATTGCAACGACGAAACCTAAGACACTTGCAACGATACCTTCGTTAGCTTCGCTGTAGTTTAAAGCTAAAACTGACAAGTACACGATTCTAGCTCCCACGAGTTTTTTTACAGCAAATCTCGGCAGAAATCCGAAATTCACAGTCATGCTGGAAAAACAAGAAAAGAGATACAAATAAAATTCCTTATTAAAACGCACCGAGCAAACTGAAGAGATTCCCTGAGTGAGCTAGGCAAAATAGATAAAATTTCTTTTGCCGCTGTCAAACAAAGTCTTGGCATGAAATAAGGACAGCTCAGGCCGACGCATTTTCGGGTCAATATGGTAAAAACTCCTTTTGCGGGTTCTTAGCAGAGTCTGGTAACCCGCTTGCGACACAGGCTTTTTTCGAAACATGGCGGCGACAACTTTGTTGAACACTTTCTCGTGGCACCACTACCGAGGCTGGTCTGTACCCAAATATGGTTGCTCGACTCTTTGCCATTGCATTTTAGCACTTCGGAATGCGGGTTTTTCGGTTCGTAAACGCTGTGGTATGGTCAGCTAAAATCTAACATGGCTGGGCTGTGTCATGTATTTTTAGAGTAAAATTTAGAGGTAGGGCAAGGAATATAAATAACAGAACGAGTTATGCAGGGTAGCTTTCAAGCTCACAAGTCAGTGGTCATGCACATGTATTAATTACGACCTAGAAGTACAACTAGTATATGAAGTTTGATAATATCTACTCATTCTATTTTGTATAAAAGATGTCAAATGATTCTATTTTGTATAAAAGATGCCAAATGATCAAATGATTGTAACGGAATGATCATGACAATAACGAACTGGTTCTTAAACAGCGTTCAACAGTCTGTTTTGTGTGTCGTCTGATATATTTTCGATCACACGTGGTCATAGGGCAGAGGGTTATGCCACCTGCTTATCGAATCATCCTCTAGGGGCGTCGCAGATAGTATAGGAGTGGAACACTCGATATATATCTCCTTCCAAAATTAAAACAAATCCGAAGTGACTATTTAGGAAGTTGAACAAATTTGACGAAAACGAAACCGTCTAAACACCGTCTAGGTATATTGCACCTCAATTGCAAACTTTTGTTCGCAGAAATTATAAACAATATAAATTATTTACAACTTGCTGCTTGATTTAGCCACCATGACAGGGTATAACACTTAGCTTTTACTCCTAGGCTGTTTCTCTGCCATTTTGCTCAACACGAAATTTTTGTTTTATGCCAAAAACTCTTTGTTCAACCATTTTTCTCAACACGGAAAGAATTTTTATGGATATCTATATTATCTAATGGTCCATACCAACGATATATACATAATTTGATTTTAATTCAAGTCTGAAACTCCGCGGATATTTAGTGTATCACACAGCAATGTAATTTTAACAAAAATACTTACTTATGTTGGAACCAAAAATCTTTTGTAAGAAACCGTCAGCTAAGTTTAAATAAGATACAAAGAAACAGCTCCAGAAAACCAACGAATTTAAAAGGGATTTCATATTCATTGTTGCGCAGATCAATCGCGTAGACTATCTGACGCTACGTGCACGTTGCTTCTAAAACTAGTGCCTAATCGTTTACCTCCATGTATAGCTACCGTTTATATTGTACTCATTTGCATATTAACCTATTGCAATGAAAATGTGAAACGCTAAAATGTTTTATAATAACTTTTTGCCAAATAAATAGCATATTAATAATGGACTAACAGTTACCATAGTTTGACAACAGCAAAGCAATCTCAACTTGCTGTGGAAAAATATAGCCTTCAAATAAAATTATTCAAAAGTTTGAATTTTGTGGCAAATATGATACAGAAGTTTCTACTTAAATTATTATCGATCGGATACCTAATCGAATACTTAAGCTCGACAATGATTTTCAGAAAGTCTATTGGATGGAAACTACAATTTGGGAATGTATGAATCTGTTAACTTGGGGATTTGAAAATTTGAGTAAGCTGGGAACAACCATACAATTTGACATTTTGTGGAAATGTAAACTTGCAGAATTTTAGAGAACGCTAATTGAGGTTTACAGGATTTTGCAATACAAGGATTGAAAATTGGTGATCAGAGCAATCTGAGGAGATTTAGTTAATATTGTGAACTTTGAAATTTTGGAAGTAGTGATAGTAGTCGATTGCGAAATATTGAAATTGGAGTAGAAAACCCTGATAATTGCTTATTCGCAAATCAAGTGAAGTCTGCAACTGCGCAGTCCTTTTGGAACGCTTAATGTAGTCAGCGGTCAGATGGATTCACATGAGAGTATGTAACGTGTACCACATGTATACATAAATGAAACACAAAATCTTTTGTTTGAGCACTTGGCTCAATTCTAAATTTTTTTGCACAACTTTGACGCAAAACTATGCTAAACATGAAACTTTGATTTCAATTTCTGTGTAAACAGTACGCCGGCTGTAGACGTTAACGAGGTTGTGTATGTAAACAATGTAGCGTTCACGATAGAACCGTTGAAGTTGAACTGTGGCATAAAAAATAAAAGTAAAATAGGTACCCACCGTACTATAAACTGTAAAACATCTGGAGGAAACTAGGTGAAGTGCAGGTCATCCTGTTGTCGATATTACAAAAATACGCATTAGCTCAAGCTTGGCGAAGTCGACACTGTTGATTTTTTAATTTTAAACGGACTTTAATGTAGAAAGTTGACAGCTGTTAATGGTCGAAACATTGTACGCGACAAAGTCAACACTTTCGTACTTGTCCGTTTTTGCGGCGTTTACGTTATTTATTGACATAAGTTCGTATAGGGGTTTACCTCCTCCGCCGAATAATCGGATCGACTGCAAGCCATATTTACTCCCTAAAGCTCCACACCCCACCCTTTGCGGCACGCTCAAAATTCTCTGAAAATTGGCAGCGAATGGGGAAAATTAGCAAATTTGGAAAAATGGTGAAACCGGGAGAAGGGGAAAATGTTTGGTTACCCTCATTCTGTAAACCTAAATTCAGCTGAAACCATATACGCCCGTAGGCTAATGGACCGCGGGCACCTATGCCATATAGCTAGGCAGTGTAAACTACAAAACTATCGCATTTTAACAGTGTTATCAAAGACGCTATTAGTTTAGACTTTTGTGTGTGGCTGAACTAATAGTGCAGACCACTCCATGTTTTGGTTATTAGATGATTTTCTTTCGTGCAGGTTAATAAGCAGTACAATGTTGCACCGGAATTCAAATATAATTATCTTTTTTATCTTTTAAATTCATAATTTGCTGCCATTGGTCTATTTAGCGTGAGTATGTACTAGAGGTAAAAACAGGCCAAATAGAAAAGCCACCTCAATAAACAAGATGAGTTGCCCAGCTGCACCGTCCGCTTTCTAGGAATAGAGCAAATACGACCTCGACTTCCTTGAATCTCGAGGGAGCATTGATTCCGCTTAGTTCCAAGGAACCGATTAGCTCAGCAGACAGGCAGGCTTTTTCCAATTTGTTCGGTCTGGCCCACTTTGGTGGAGCACGTGTCTAGTTTATACAGGTTACTAGAGGTCCCCACAGACAGAGCCAGCTTCTAGGCCTATGTATAATAGGTTCTAAGGTTGGCTCGTCGTTTCATATCATTATCTCAAGGAAGCATAAAATTTTTGCCTAAAAATTGTGGCATGCCCTATCTTAAATAATTGTATTCTGATTCCTTCACAATTTTTCCGTGTTCTAATATCGACCAATTCTTCTGTGTTTATTTTATCCCACCATTTTTGAACTCTTATTGGGTTTACTGCTGATTCGGATTAAAATAAGCTAACTCAATTTGCCTGTGCTAAACCTACTCATCGACTTTGCTGATAGGTTTTGCAGTTTTTTTCATTTTGCTCTACAATTTGTGGGTCGTTTTTATACAGCAACCTGTTGTTTTATCAGTGCTTATCAGCACTGGTAAATCTGGAGGTGTTCAGGCAACATAAAACTTTACGTTTTCACTCATTGGTTTCATTGATTCCAGGTTGCCTTGACTCGCAAGGCCTGACTTCTGTCGTTGTCCTTTTGGCACCGAGAATTTTTGAACGGCCCTATGCTGAAAACGAAGCTAGCGGGTTTGGGATTGCTGGTCGTATGTCACTTTAGTTTTTCCCTTGTTACGGTACTAACGAGTGTAATATAACCAATTGTGCAATTTCTTTTAAGTTCTATCCGACATAATCTAGTTATAACCTGAATGAGCGCTAGCCTCAATCACTATATGTAATGAGCGACCAATACGGGCGCTAGCCAGTTTGATATTTATAATTTAAAAAGGATGAAGTTTGATTTAAGCTAGGAATTACCATAGCTTCTAAGTTCCATATAAATTTTATAGCGAACTGATGATTACACTCGAACCCAGAAGACTTTGGACACTATTTTAATGCAACGATCAGATTCTTGAGAAAGTTCAATGATAGACAACATTTACGTCACACTTTCGATGACTGTCGATTCTAAATCCAACCCTACGTTCGATTTAGCAAACGGGCAACCCCTAATCCGAACCTTGTGATCGAAGCATAAATTTCTTAACTTTCTGATAGTATTAATTGTTAACATGCCATACAAACGATTTTTATGTGTTTCACCTGTTTACCAACTTTGGTAAAACTGATAAATAGGAGAAAATTCTTAATAATTTTGAATTTTGGTCATTTTGTCAGATATATTCTCACTATCCCTTGGTCCCAAACGTCGTACATCCCAGCTAAGTAAGGTCCCAATGATTTTCCCTCGAAACTAAAAAAGAACACTGATGGGCCGAAAATGTAGGATGCTCTAAAATAAACCTTTTACTCCCGTTACAATCTTCCACACAGACAGTAGAGATTTTCATTAGATCTCCAATCACAATTTCCATTTTGTCAAACAGATCATATTCCGATATATAATTTATTCCTCACGACCAAAACTGGCGTAACATTTCCGGCTATTAAGGTCAGCGAAAAAATTTAGTAACTTTTAAAATCGACATATCAGTACTTTACTAATTAGGCTTTATATTTCCCAGATTTAAGCATACGCATTCGTGTGTATCTCTGTCAGAAACATAAAACAACACCAATGGATTTAGGTATATATTATAACTTGGCAAGATAGTTCCGTTTGCCAGAATATTCACGGTATTTGCGACTTATTATACATGATACAACACTATAACCAGTACTGTCGTAATGTTCTACGACAAAATGCCACAACAAAATCTATTGTTTTATCCAAAAATCAATATAATTTCTGCAAGGGTATCGCCTCCCTCACAATGGCTATAATATAATGGCTCATATTATCTTTAGTGGAATGCTTATCATATAACTCTTGGCATTAGTTAATCCTCAACGATTCTGTGTCGTTAACGTATCCTGCTAACAACGTTACCATAGTTAAAAAATACTGAATAAATGTGTTTGACAAAACCGCTTTTCGAAGAATTTTATAAATACCTTGTTGTATTGGAATGAATGATCGTATGTTTGGTATTTTCCGAAACAAGCCGGGCAAAAAATTTCAGTACTCACGAAAATGGAAAACAAATGAAATTCCTAGCTGCTGCCAGCGTAGAATAACTTCGGGCGGTATAGGCCAAATATTTATCTCCTTGGCCCAGGTATAACCAAGTCGCTATAATACTTATACTAAAGGCCCAGGAATGGATTTCATCTTGTATCTCTTTAGATGCCTATTGATACAGATTGAAGCGCAGTGTTGACTGCGGTTATCGTTGGTATTTGTATCAACGTGGTTAGTTATTCGCTCAATTTGCGAGGTTTCTTAATGAACTGATTAAGAGATCTTAGAAAGATCAGTAGTTTCCGTTCTCTGCCGGCAATGCCTAGTACGATCATGATTTAGTCCTTAGAGTTTGTCATATATTGCACGAAGGACAAATTATTTCGGACATAAAAGGACCAATTAAAAACTATTCCACTGCTTAATTAATCAAAAATTAACCTATTGCTTAACTAACCCTTCACTTCCCATTGCTGCATAGTCGCATCAGCGCATAGATGAACCGTTGTGTTGACTACCTTTGTCGTGTAGACTTTGTGTGAGTGTGTGATGTCACTCGCATACGTTGAGAGGTTCCTTAATAGGCTGAGCAGCAGCTCAGAAATAGCTCAGTGGTTTGTGTACACCACTTGCAATATGACGGTAGTCTATGGCGTCGGCTTGAGTTTGGCAAATATTGCACAATAGATAAATAAATTAGGGTACAAACGAGTTTAAGCGTTATCAGCAGCTAATTTTTCGCACAATAAACCATATCTAATGAACCTAGACGTTTGATTGTAATTAGCATGAAATTAAGTGGAACTTTAACATGAGTAAATCACGATTGAAAGTAAATACATAAAAAATTAGCTAAATATGATAAAATTAAAGTAGTGCCAAAGCATGATTTTTGTAATATATAGTATTAGCAGATACACTTGTCAACCAAGAAAATAAACTTTTTCTTAGTTGGTTAAAAATACCCTGTTAGTACTTGGAATTCATATTGTCACCTAACAGAGTTAGAAAAACTTATAAAATCACAAAAAATTTACGTGATATTAAACTGATTTCAATTAGAATCAAATTCGTAGCAAATATAATATATATGTGGCTTTATAAAATTTGTATCAGAAATTGTCGGCGCTTGGTCTAGATAATATCGTATATATTGAGCGATTTAAAGAATTAATACATATATCTGTTTGTTTCGACATGACAATTTCCAATGAAACTTTCATGCTCATTGGTGCAATATCGCGGATCGTTGCGTTAGTAGCGTCTGTTATGCGCTGTTCGTTTGCACATAAGTTATTTGATGGGGTTGTGAGATTCCTTGAAGAACTTAACAACAGCTCTTAAATTGCCCAATACAACGCAGCTCCTTATCATTCAATTCGAGACCAGGTCCTAGAGCTTGCTCGGGTATATCAAAATTACAGGACAAATTAATTGCGCAAGGAAAGGGCTACAACAAAATCGAATAATGCGTCGTTCACAGAGATCTGCGTGCACGAAAAGCACACCGTAAGCTATTGAAAAGACGATATATTTTCTTTATGTTATTGCAGAGTGTTAAGCTTTTCTATTTTGGTTTCAGCAATAGCGTTGCCCATAAATATTGTTGTTGCAATAACGATTGCTTTTAGTGCACCTAACAAAGAAACTATATTGTTGTTCCAACATCAACAGCTTGCTCAATGCCATTGTAGCGACAATGGAATCTAACATAAATGCAGCGAGAATAGTTTTCTTGTAGCATGTTAGCAACATTACCAGTTACGGATATATTTACCAGCAATATAATGCTGGCTTCTATTGCATTAACGATAAAAATTTGGTAGCTAATGTAACGACAATAGAATTTATAAATTAATATCGTGTTTCTGTTCGCATATATTAATGCAATTGCTATAAAAATTTGGCCTATTTTTTCAACAATAAACATAGGTTATTATTTGTCCCTGGCTAAATTAATATTTTTGTTATTTAATAT
Source organism: Trileptium ribeirensis (assembly GCA_030248225.1). Classification (NCBI taxonomy): domain Eukaryota; kingdom Metazoa; phylum Nematoda; class Enoplea; order Enoplida; family Thoracostomopsidae; genus Trileptium; species Trileptium ribeirensis. The sequence goes on along the minus strand of JASANE010024940.1, from coordinate 15,559 downwards.
ATTTATTTAAAAGCTGTTAGAAACTTTTGTCTCTTACTGAAAGTTACAAACAAACGTCTCTAATAACTATCCGTTAGAATTTCAAATATTTAATTGTTGGCTACAAGATATTTTTGTGTGTTACACCTGGCTTTAAGAGACAAAAGTTTCTAACAGCTAGCCATTAGAAACAAAAATCTGTTACAGCAAACTCATTATTAATATTGGTTCCATCTCCAGTTTGATATTGGTGTCCCCTCCAGTTTGATAATGGTGCCCTTCCAGCTTGATATTGGTCCCGCTCCAGTTTGATATTGGTGCCCCGTCCCGTTGGATAATTTTATTAATATATTTGCTGTTTACGTTTGCTGTGAATTTATCAAGACTAAAATTATATGATTTAGAAAAAGTACATTAAAACAAAAATTACATATTTCTGCGAGTCCGATTTTAAGCCACAGCCTTTTGTGTAAAAAAACTGGTTCTTTTCTGTTATCCTCCCAGTCCGAATTTGGTAAATTTTGAACAAACATAGCTCATTTTTATATTAATCGGTTCAACTCGATGAAGGGGTTCAGAAAATGCTCCCTCAAATCCCTGAAAAAATTTTTGATTTTTGAGGCCCCAATGGTCCCCTGGGGAACCCAAAATTTGTTTTTCTTCGAAATATGGTCATGTTGGGTTCCATTCGACTCGGCTTGATGAGCGAAATCTACCGGTGTGTAGTTTATTGAAATCTACATTACCGTTACAAAGTTATGAGGGCCGAAGTAATTCCAAGAAGATGTACGTTATAACGTTAGAAAATAGAACAGCTTAGAGCGGGGGGTTCGGGGCGACAACTCCCGACTTAGGCTTAGTGTATGTCTCATATAAAGACCTTAGCTTAGGCTAAGACTAAAACTTAGGCTTAGTATATCGAGAACGGATATCTCCTGCATTTTATTTTCGCACCTTGGGCCTTCATAACTATCTAACGGTGGCGTAGATTGTAATAGATTTCTCTCTTCAAGCCGAGTAGAACGGTATTTAACATGACCATATTCCGAAGAAAAGATTTTTTTGGTTCCCAAGGGACCTCAAGTTCCCAAAGGACCATTGGGACCTCAAAATATCTAAACAAATTCAGGGATATGGCTAAATCGATTGATGCCAAAATCAGCTCTGTAGCTTCAAAACTGACCAAATTCGGGCTGGGAGATAAGGAAAAAAACCCAAAAAATGGGTTAGCTAGGGAACCTAGCAAAATGATCTATTTTTACCACAAAAATTTGTAGGTATTGGTTTCTAATAACTTTTACAGCGCGATAGAATCGTCAGAAAACCAAGTCAAAAAACGGGTATGCTACGAATATATTTATTCTATGTATCTATATGCCTGAGGTCGATAATTGGGCAAATGACCCTAACCGTCAGAGTTATGTACGAAAATACTAGGAATGTGCGGAATTTAGCTGAAAATACGTATAATATGTCAGATTGAGCGCAGAACGGTGCAACTAAGTCATCAAAGGCAGATCAATATTTTCGCTTTAGAATAGACTCTAAATAGGAAAATCAACGTAAAATATATATAGTTGTTATCTCAAAATTCTGAGTTTCTGGGTATTACAACATGTCTTACATAATTGCGAGTTAATTATATTGTACTACGGAGTTTAGTACTATTTGTGTGTTTATATATAGATTTTTAGTTACTACCGTTATAATCAATCAATTATAAGTCAATCAAAAGTATAATTTTAACCTGAAAAATTCAAATCTGATCTATACATGTATTGCGATAAGACTCAGGAAGCTAAAATGTCGTCTGGATACTGATCCCACACGTATCTAGTGCAAGGCAATGCCCGATATTTTAATATGTGTGCTGGATATCAGTTTGTTTCTTTTCTCAAGTCCGTTTGTTTTCAAATTTTTGCCCGCAGGGCTCTGGTTTAAATAGTCGCTGATAGCACTGCTACCAGTCATTGTGACTTTAGTTATCGCAGACGAGCCGATCTTGGCAAGCTTTAGCAATGTCCACCCAGCCCATCATACAAACACTGCCTGGTAGTCTAAAGTAAAATTTCATCAAAAAAAAGGGACGGCCAATTGTAGTTCGACCGGATATATGGCACTTGGTGTTTCCGAGAAAAATTCGACATGGACCCTCTCCCTGAACTATTTTGTAAGGAGGAACGGCCAAGCATAGCTCGATCCAAAAAAGGAACCCCATTTTCTACTAGTAATATCTGAAAAGATGTTTATAAATAATATGCTATCAATTTAATATAGATAATACTGACCAAAATAAAAAATTACGTACTACTACCAAAACTATGAATATAGACATATACAAGTGTACTAGGGCCAGTTCTGGCCCTAAGGGATCCCAGCTGCACCGCCTTTTTTCTTGATGTGGTGAACGGACAACCCGAACTTCCACGACTCAGTAGGTTGCCGGCGGGTTTACCAGGGTGTTCGGCCTAGCCCCTATATTGGCCCACCTGCTAGTGGCATGATGGTCCCCCTGAGCGAGGGTCGACCCTTAAGCATGCTCCAGGTAATAAGGCTGACCCGCTTTTCCCTCATTAGCCTAAGATCATTTGGTCCCCGGTTTGGTCGTGTCCCATTATCCCAAGTACCACCCCTTAGATAAATATGCCTTACCCTCCGGGACCCATTTGGGCTGTTCGCTCGAGTAAAATGGCGCTGGGACACTGGGGAGCTGCCCCCAGAACCCCTTTTTATCTTATGTAGGTCGTTATATAAGGCAACTGGCGAGCGCCCTGTGCCTGCAACTATTTTACCAGGGCCCTAAGCGGGCTGTGTGTATGTAAACTTTCTTAGTATTTCGACTGCACCTACTTGTTTGCTCGCTGGCTTCAACGCTATATTATCATGAACTGCAGTTCTCGGATATGAAATGAATTTTAATCGTGTGCTGCCGGGGGTGCCTTATACTCGATTGTAAGCTTGACCCAACCTAACGTGAACAACTAAAACGGGTAAACGTATCGCTTGTGAGCCATCATAACCACTTTAACTATTTACTGATGAACACGCGTATATAAACACATAAAAATTGGACACGTATCATGAGTCAGATAACCACCATGCTTAATTCAATAACGCAAGCTATGAATAACTTAATGACGCAAGGTGCCGGGCAGGGCACCATGCTCCGAGGTGGTAAGCGGCGTGTCTTCTTCGATCGAATTTCCTTACCAATGCATCATGAGAAATTGGTTCGGTCTTAACCTTATCCACCCGAGCTCAACCCGTTTTGTGATTTCTCTGCTATGCTAGCACTAGGTTTGCATGCCAATTACGCGCTCACCCAGGGCCGCAGTCATTGGCACAACTTGATTGCTACGCACTTTGCCCCAGGCGTTTCGTATGGAAAGAAAGAAACCCGATACTGCGAGTATCAAGCGTTTACGGGGTCGGGGGACAGTGAAAGTAAGCCTTCTCACGCAAACGACTATGCGATGTGTTTATTCCATTAAGGCATAAAACTGTATTCCTAGCCAGCGTAAGACTTGTTCCGATTTGATCTAAACCGAAAGTTACGTTGAAAACTCCTACAAATCTAAGTACTATAAACACGCGACGGTGATCGCGACTGTCTCCAACTTCGCAACTCTTTCCTAGTTCTGTTTTCCGACACACGAGTAGAATTGTAACTATTTCTGACCTCGAGCGCATTACTACGAAAATTTCCAAAAATTTGCTTTCCTGTTACACTTATTAACTAGAATTTCGTGAGGAAATGCTAACACCCGCCAGACCAACCACAAAACACACTGAAAATGGCCCGACTGGTGCGGAACCAGTCGAGAGCGAGGAGGAACAAAATTTTAGAGAGTAGTTTGACACGGCGAGAAACCACCCCTAGTAAATCCAAAAGAAAACCGAAAAGAAAAGCAAAAGCATAGCGAGAATAATAAAATTTAAATGGCGACAACCGCCAAAACAAAAGCCTAAGAGCTCGACTGGTCCCAATGCTAAATTGGGCAGTCTTCTTTTATACTGCTGCTTAGCCCCCCTCACTAGCTAGTGTCCAATCTTTGATAAAGTCGACAAAGCCTGACAGCGAAACACATTTCAAAACCCGAAACGCGGCTACATACACATACCTCGCCGTGTATAGCAAATTAGTTTAAACTTTCAAGCGGCGGCCGGATATATATAAACCCTCGTAGAATGATAACCAGGTAAACGCAGACCCTGACAAGCATTGGCAGGTTAGTAGACAGCAGCGACTTACAGCGGGCAGTGTCCGAAACATGCCAAAAGAGCACATAAACAACTAAACCTCGAGCTGGTCGACGCGAGGTTTTATTTTTGTTAAAATATAAAAGCGCTTTAGACGCCGGACATAAATCAGAGTTGTCGGTCCGACTGTCGTTAGCCATTTGCCGTGGCTATCTTCGGATTGTCTGTTCTCACTATCACCGCGTCGCTGAACGCTGTTGTCTATTCGACTATCACCGCGTTGCTGAACGCAGTTGTCCATCTGTAATAATATAATCTTTATAGGTTGTTATCCGCTTCTTGTGAAGGTCAGTTTTTGCTACGCATACTTGTGTGACTGAGTACGGTTGCTTACACAATTTTCTATCCTCTACTCTCAAATTCTTACCTACATCTGCAGCTGGAGCTTTCTAGGCATTAGAGAACCGGGTTCTGTATTGCAGCCTGCCAACTACTTACTTCCCTATTCGCTTGAGGTACCCACGTGCGAGCGAACTTTTACTAAGTTCTAATTTTCTTCATCTTCCCTTGGTCGCTCGTTCAGGCGAAAGAGTCCAGTGCTACGAGCATAATGGCCTACCCAGTTGATCAGTTCCCTGCAATAGGCGGGCGCCACTACTGTTTCCGTCCATCGTTGGCGATCTTCTGCCCGGTTAAACGGTCCGACAGTGTCCCAGGCTTCGGGTACCAACAATGACTATGACCATGTGGGCATGATGACGTTCCGCAGGGCCTGATGTTCTTGGGTAAGACGCAGTTTCCAGGAGCGCAGTTCCGCACCCCACGCCTCACTGATGTAGTTGATGGCGTTCCAATACTGCGGCGGCGCGGCAACGAAGACAGCAGCACTTTCTCGGAGGCGCCGTGCGAGCACTGGTAGCCGTCGCTCAATACGTTTCATGCACGCACAGGGTGAGTAAACCATCCTGTCCTCGCGCCACACCTTGTTGTATCCGCCTAGAACGATGACACAGTCCGTTTGTGGCGTGATGAAAGCATTGGCCCACTACACCAGGTCGGCCATTTCCGTGTGCGGCCAGGTGAAAACCAGCCAATTATGCTGGTTTGCGACACTGAGCAAGGGCATTGCTCGTTCGTCACCTACGATGACAACTTGGAGCCATCGCACAAGGCCATCTCGGTTACATGCACGGATCTCCTCCAGCAATTGACCGGTGACGTTGTAGAATACCATCGTCTCAGAAACATTGGTGACTGACGGTACCGATGCCCCAGAAGTGATCCCAGGACGGGCTGAGGAGTAGCCAGTTGCCGATGGCCTCCAGTTCTTTGGCGTAATCGGTCATGCTGAATTTCGCATACAGAATCGGCCGCATTAGATGCTGCCGTTACGCAATAAGGCGATGCCGCAGCTTCCATGGCAAGGTGTGTTGGAAATTCGCTGCTGCGGAGATGCAGTTTGTTGGAGCCGAGGTCGGCCTTCAGCAGTTCTTCGGCTGCCTTCGGTTGTCCGATGAGCTCTAGTAGGCCTAGGTGGTTGTGTTCGGTGACGCTGATGTATCGTTGGCCATTCTGCACGATTGGGTCCCTGGTCATATGTTCATTTGCGAGCATGGGTCGTCTGGTTCCTTCGAGTGCGAATTTCTCCCACATGTGCTCGGCGTAGCAAGGTGGAGTAGGGTATACAGGTACGGATGGATACGTGTTCTCGCCCATCATCGCCGCCACGAGCTGCACGGCCTTTGGAATCCGGGGTTCGTTGATGTCTCCGGTACTGTAGCTTCGCCGCATCTATAATAGTGGTGAAAGCAATAAGTCTATTATTAAAGATTGTTTGCGTTGTAGGTTGTTCAGTGATTAATCCCTCTCCCCCCCCTTGGTTTTGTCTTTGTTTGGGGGTACGTTCTAGCGTGCGTTGTTTTGAGTTAGGTCTGCGCTATCTGCTAGTTCTTTTGGAATAAGTTCTTTATAAAGGTGCGTCCACTACTTTCGGTGATAGTTGGCCGCTCATCATGGCTTCCATGACGGCGTCGGCCGATGATCGAAGGCTGGTGCGAAACATGTGATTGACTAGCTCAGTAACGTAGCGTTGTTCTTGGCACCTTACCTGGTTAATCATGGTGACCATCTCCTGCATTTCATGACGTAAGAATGAGTATAACTCCTCGTTAGCGTGCGTTAGTTTCATAATGGCTCGCGAATTACCGTAAGCGACATTGTAGGTGTTTCTCATTTGCTTGGATAACGCGAGTACTTGCTTATTTAAACCCTTAGGATGTACTGCATTGGTGAACGCTACGCCGATGCCTAGAAAACCTGTTACTACGCCTGCGGCGCCAGCTAATGCAGTGAGAAATCGTTTCTTTCGGACTTCAGGATCCTCACAAAGATGAGCGTTATTCTCTCAATATTCGCGCATTAGTGCTATATAATAACTGGTGTCCAAAACACGTTGAAATGTACTTCTTAATTCTCTTTCTAATTCTTGTACTTTTTGTTGTAAATCCGGCAGTAAAATTTGGACTGGGGCAGCAATTCCCCAAGCATAGTTTACCCCTGGTAGTGTATACGCACCAGGCCATACCGGTTGCTTGCCTACTAGGTTGCTGTCCATCTAAAGATAGCCGTAGAATGATTGGTAGAAAAGTAGATTGCGAGGCAGTTATTACTAAACCTTGTGGTTCGATCAGAGTGCCCACCTGTTGATTTACCAAGGCTCCTAAGCGTGCTACTTGGTCTGAAAATGGCGTAGCAATAGCGTGAGTCTGCCCTAAATGATGGAGGATCAGCTAGGCTATAAGTAATCCCATTATTTTGGTTCCCTGGGTTAACAATCCGACTGCGGCTTGTACACAGTATCCTAATCCGTTTGAAGAATACCGTACTGACCCGGTCGGTGGTGCCCGATCACTTCTGTCAACGGTAGTGTCGTGTTTATAACTGACATTTTCATTGGCCGCGGCGAAATTTAACTCGAAGATGAGAGTCGTCTGAGTCGAGTGATTCAATTGCGGGCATGTCAGATTCGTCCCCGCCAGAGTCACTGAGTGCTGCACTCAACTTACTTTAAGTTCCTCCTCGTCGATGAAGGTTATGTCAGCGTCATGGTCCGTGTTTGGAATTTGGCCCATGTCTTCGATTGCGTCACTCTGCCAGATGTTTTGAGTGGGCTTGCGCAGCCACAATAGTCGCAGGTACAATAGTTCTTCGCGCTTTTGTTTGCTACTTACTTCTCTGAAATGTGCGTTAGCCATTATAGCGTATACGATGTGATGTATTGACAGCACTGGAACTTTGGGTCCGGATTAGTCGGATTCCGTAACTAGGTTATCCAACAAGTAAGGTGCGCTTTGGCTTCTAAAAACTGCAAATTGGCTTCCCTATACGCTATAAGTTCATATGGCGTGTGCAAGCCCTGTGTGCTACTTGGTCGAATGGATACTGTCCCATCTCTCCTCATTGTCCCATAGCTGGAGGACAGGTTCCCCGTATAGTCCCACTCGCCATAAGTGGTGAACGTACACTCCTCCCTAGGCATGAAGTTTAGACTGTGTCGTACCGTGCACACGATGAATGTCAGGAGAATAGGAACTTGAGATCGATACACCTCAGTGATTGCTTGTGCGATGCTCATTGAGTTGATAACTTGATTTCAAGAGTCCCTCTAGGTGTTTCAACATGCAACTACTGACGTGTATGCCTGGCATAGTATGTAGAAACGGAGATGCGAACCCTAACAGCCCTGACAAAATGGCAGCGTCCCGCTGTCGGTCGATTTGGGCCGTCTCAGCCACTCGGATCCTGAGCAACTGATGGGCATGACATTTCCGCTCCGACACAGCTATGACATTCCGGTGAAATAGTGTTCTCACTGGCATCCGATCTTCTCCGAAACGCAGCTTAGATAGCGCGAGCGTGTAATGGGGAAATTTTCCGTCCCATTCCCGTTTGACTGCGGGCACGAATTCTGAATTCAAGCCCAGTAGCACTAGTCGCTCCTCGTCTGGTAATACCTGCAAAACCAGGGGCTGTACTGTTTCACTGGTGTTATCTAATGCGAGCAATCTCCTTAATACGATGTCTAGCAGGAGTTGTTTGTATATTCGCGAGCACCTTCGGTTTAAATTCATACTTGTGTATCGTTGAGTTGGTTCCAACATTGTCAATCGTCCTATATATACTAACTCGGCCGAAAGTTTGTACATCCCCTGACCACTCGGGTGATTTCAGTGCTGTTCGATTAATTTCATTAAATCGACCGGCGATCCGGTCGGATTGATTCCGAGTTCACTTGCCTTCTCAGTACTTACTTGACACGTTATGACTTCTGTTTTTTCTTCTTGTTGGCGTCCTGCTCGGTTCATTCCTTGGGCGTTTTCTAGCGTTTCACTTACTCTGGGCTCCACAATCATAACCTTCGAGCCTTTCTCAGTAACTATTGGTTCTTCTTCCTTGACATGGTTCTTTCTCAGTTTACTAGATTTCACCTCAATATGAGTAAGTTCAGTGGTTCCGCAAAATTCAGCTCGACTGTCATGATTTCCTTTTCCCAAAATATCTTCGGCACTCAGCGTAGTTTCACCTCCATGTGGTCCGAAACCCGTTTCACTCACATGTTGCATAGCTTCCCCTTCCTGTTCTACACACAATTCAGACATACCGGCTCCGACCCGATTGCACTCGGCCGCACACATATTCACGTGCTGGTTGGATAAGCTGTTTAACGATATATGAAAACCGCAGACCTCGACCCGATTGGTTCCTACGGCACCTAGACTCATGGACCGAGCTCAATACGCGTTCGATCCTAAACATAAATTGTAATTTTGAACGGATCTAGGGCAATGAGGACGGCTCAGTTCCCGAAGGCCTCCATCGCACCTGGCCAGTGTCCACGAGCGGTCTTCCCCGGCCGGTTGAAAGATACTAGGGTCCACATACGCTTTCGAATTTTGAACGTAGCTAAGACAATCAGAATGACCCGGGTTCTGAAGGTCTCCTTCGCACCTGACCATTGTCCACGAGCGGTCTTCCCCGGTCGGATGAAAAGCTACAGAGCCTCACACGGCCGCCTTAAATTGGTGGAAGTCAGTTTAGTTCCATATAATGCATTCACTAGGTTCCTTAGTTCACTTAGTTCCCTTGGTTCTCGGTTCCCTTCCATTAAGTTCCTCGGCATTCCATTCCTTCCATTTAGTTCCGCTAGGTTAGGTTTCATTAGGTTCTCGGTATCCGCTAGTTCCGCAAGTTTATTAGGTTCCACTAGGTTCACTATTTCATCCGCAAGTTATTCTGGTTCCGGGCTTACATCAACCATTGAATCAACAATATGAGCAACAACATTCATACGATTACACCATACTACACACATACAATTTTGAATAAGGCAAGGCCATACGTCTCCATCGCCCTCGACCATTAACTGGGCTTCAAGAAAATTCGCGGGTTTGTCAGGTGTAACCGTGCCGGCATTAGAGCCTTTACCAGACACGCGAGCCCTATTAATCAGCCCTCCAAGTCCGAACGGCGTCTCTCTAGGTTCCATTCTATCCATAAGTTCATTAGGTTCTTTCTCCATTAGTCCATTAGGTTCCATCCAATATGCAGCCACCCAGCGTTGGGGTCATTGCCATACATGGATGCCCTATTAATCGGCCCCCGAAGTCCGAACGGCCATCTCTCATATTTCTCACTCGCCATATCAGGTATGTTAGGTTCCCTTAGTTCCATAAGTTGCTCGACTCCTCTTTCCCTCTCACTCCTCTCGGTATCTCGGTACTCATCATCACTTCGCGCTGACTTCCTATTGGGATATACATACACAACAGTTGGCAAACTGTTATTCATAAGATCTCGGGTCACACACTGCGCGCCAGGGGTTGGAAACGATAAAGCCGTGTGCCGTTTGGGTTTTTATTCATTTTGTATCTACTTCTACGTTATCAGCTAATTCATCCTCGCATGCATTTGGTTCTTGGTTGCCATGCCACGACCCGATCGCTTGTGACATTATCAGTGGTGTGTTTCTATTTGTTTGCAACAGGTTTACTTGGTACAAGGTTGGTTCCAGTTAAATTGATTTGCGTACTCGTGTTCCGTATCAGTGCTGGTGTCATAATGCTCATGCGCTCTTCCATCGTCGGTGATCATTGTATTCATTTGTTCCGATCGCGTGCCTAAACCAGCCCCTGCGCGTTCCTCTAGCGTCGACATTTCATGTCGCATGACATCTAGGCGGCTGCTTGAGTTACCGACATTACTTCTGCACTGCGGCGGTCAGTCCGCTCGATGTTATTCAGGGGTGCCGGTGAAGTTCGATTGCGGGGCACTACTCCTAGTTGATTGGTATTGTACCAAAGCACTTCTAGGCGTACGCGGGCGGAAAGGTGCGGCTTCGGCCGACATAGGTTGTGGTGGACCGGCATAGCGTCCGCCAGATCTAGCATTATATACGCTATTCTGATAATTGTATTCGTTTGCGTTTCGACCTTGCGACCTGTTATTGTACTCAGCGCTGTAATGGTTGGTATATGAATAAGCAGCGGGTTCAGGACAATAATAACCTTGTTGCCCGTAGCTTGTGAGTGCTCGCTGATTATTCCAGTCTTCGCGCCGCGAATGTCGCCCTCCTCCTCTATGCTCAACTACTCGGTAGCGTGGACGATTGTTGTACTGTGGAGGTGCGTTGGTATATTTTGTCGGTATGCTAAGGTATCCATTAGTAGTCGGCGGCGGTGCATTTTGTATGTAGGGCGGCGCTGCTCGTGTGGCTAATCGCGTGTACTCATTTTGCAGTGGATCATACACGTGCATTCGAAAGTACGGCCATTCTCTGGCTCTGGCAAAGTGTCCTAAATAACCACATCGGAAGCATTGAGTTCTTACTGGAGTAGCTGATGGTATTGCAGCAGCGCCTAGCGACGGTATCCCATTATTCCGCATCATTGCATTTAGTTGGTGTTGCTCGGTGCGCTTGTCCAGTACATCGATAAGCCGAACGATAGTAGCATCGCTGCCGGCTGTGGTGCGCTTATTCTCATCTACAGCTTCGCGGATCCGATCCACTAGTTGAGTGTTTTCATTTCCTCGCGACATGCAATTTACTGTCTTAGACCGGCTGGTTTTGCGAACCGGCATTCCGATCACGTCCTTTTGGGATGCAACTAAGGCGTCCTTCTTATACTTAAGTTTATCCATCATGTGTTTGAAAGACGGATAAGTTTTCCCTATTATGTCAGATTTTAACTCCTTTGTTAGTTCTTGTCGCAGAAACTTCTGCAATAGCGCGTCACGTTTTTCGCCTTCAACCTCAGGGAATGCTTTGTCCACTAAGTTTTGAAGGTCAAGTCCGTACATAGCGACCGATTCTCGGTGTCCCTGTATGCGCATGCATAACATGATTAATGCGTCTTCATCTCGCTGCGAGGAGGAGTACATGAAACCCATATTGTAGCAAAGGGCTTCATACGTTTGTTTCGGGCTGTCTGGGAAACTCTCATAAATCTTAAGCGCCTCTCCCTTTAATACAGCCGGAAGCAAATTAGTTTCTGGTCAAGCGTCCATACATTCGCATCCGTCAGGTTATTGTACATAGCTAACCAGGCCCCAAAGTTCTGTCCGTCAGCTCCTGAAAACGGTGGGATGTCGCGTACTTGTATGATTGGCGCTGTTGTCGTTGTCCGTTCCATCAGCTGCTGTAGGATTGCTACTAGTGGGTATCGTGATACAGTGGGGCTTGGTCCGTTTGTACTACCAGCCGTAGTGGTCGTGCCACATCCTATATTAGTTGTTGCTGACGTGCCGCTAATCGTCGTTCTATTTGCGCTCGCTGGTAATGACATTTTTATTCCGAATTTATCAATAAGCCTTATTTGTTTTGAGCTGCTGGGCATCCGTATTTCAGACCTGACCTGAGCACAGATGTTAAATGTATAATTAGATATACGTGTTTACTTTACTAGTGGAATTTTCTACTATTAAGCAAGCTTCGAGTTCACTATAATACTCGTGTACCTACAAATTAGGTATGTGATTGAGAGTGTAAAACTTTCGCCCCGCTTCAATCAGTTTGACTTTTACCACTACTTGTGGGACAGCTCTACTTTGTCCCTTTCGTTTCACGTTGCTCTCTCTCAGTGAGCTTGTGGATCGACACACCAAAACTCGGCTGATTTATCAGTCGTTAGTTTTCAATTTTCCAGGCCTAGTTACTCCTTGGCAAGCAATTTAATGGTTACTCTGGGCAAATTAGTGTTAGTTAAATGACCTCCAAATACCCCTTGTTAGATCATTTACCACCCGTTAACAATATCAGGACTGGGATGTTAGGTACTGACTCCGACTTAGGGGTGCATGCTAGACAGGTTTACTAAATTTGTTGGTAAGAAGCGGTTATTGCAGACAGTTATGCTCACAATAGTAATCCCAACTCGTATAGTACTCACAAAAGTAGGCAAAAAATATACAACTTTCATACATTAATATCAAATACTGACCATAAGTTCGATCAGCGAAATGTCAATCAAGATCCTTTGAGATTTGATGGCACCACGTCGTTTCTTTCGAGTCGGTCGGTGAAGGCTCGTTGTAAGGCTGTCCAACCATGGCGTTGAAATTGATTGACTGTACACCGGGCAAAATACCAATTGGCCAGTTATTGTCCAAAATATTTACGGCAAACGGTGATTGTCAGTGTTAGTAAAACGTATATCAACGTTCTGGTCACAATATTCGCTGCCAAAACGGCACTGGGTAATAGTAGAATACAGACAAGAACTCGGTTAAAATCTAGGCGATTGAGTATTACAACAGTCAACAGTTCGCTTATTAACACCAGAAATTTTGAAGTGTTTAATGACAGTATGAGCAGTGATAAGTAAATTAGAATTAGTTCACTCAACAGCTCAGTTACCACATTCGACAATTTGTACGATCACTTGTACCCTGAAACAGCGATATCGATTAGTCATACTGGACGCCGCAAAACACTGCCAGCTGCCGCGGACCTTACCAGTCAGACACTATTCCAGTATTTCGCGTTTTCCACCAATTTTCTTCGCATTTCGGAACACCTTTCAGCTCACACGGTCCAGGTGGTACTATTTCCACTTAAAGCCTAGTTCCGGATAAAATGTGACTCCTGCCCGAGAGGTTAGAACATTTACTTTGAGTTGCCGAAACGCCGAGCAACTGCACCAACCCTTGGAACGCATGAGCTCAGTTCCAAGTTACCCGTAATGCGTGCCAGCAAGCACTAGGCCTTCAATTCCACCGAGCAACGCATATAGTATAACAACGCAGTTCATATAGACTTGACGCATCATTGATATTGACTATATTAAATAGCATGGTCCTGGTGAAATTTGAATTTTGTGTGTTCGAGAGGTCCTTCACCTAATGCTTTGAAAACCTTTGTCCCAAAAACTTTATTGACGCCTTACGGAGTGGCCCCCAATTAAATTTATGCTCTAGGGCCAGTTCTGGCCCTGAGAAATCCCAATTGCACCACCTTTTTTCTTGATGTGGTGCCCGGACAACCCCGGCTTCCACGACTCCCCGGTGATCTGCTAGATGACCTAAGGGAACCGCTTAGCTTAGTAGGCTGCCGTCGGGTTTACCAGGGTGTTCGGCCTGGCTCCTATATTGGCCCACGTGCTAGTGGCATGACGGTCCCCCTGAGGGAGGGTCGGACCTTAAGACCTCTCACAGGTAATAAGGCTGACCCGTCTTTCCTTCATTAGCCTAAGATCATTTGGACCCGGTTTGGTCGTGTCCCAGTATCCCAAGTACGACCCCTTAGATAAATAAGACTTACTCTCCGGGACCCATTTCGGCTCTCCGCTCGAGTAAAATAGCGGTGGGACACTGGAGAGCTGCCACCAGAACCCCTTTTTATCTTATGTAGGTCGTTATATAAGGCAACTGGCGAGCGCCCTGTGCCTGCAACTATTTTACCAGGACCCCAAAGCGGGCTGTGTGTATGTAAACTTTTTTAGTAATTCGACTGCACCTGCTTCAACGCTATATTATCATGCACTGCAGTTCTCGGATATGAAATAAATATTAATCGTGCGCTGCCGGGGTGCCTTACACTCGATTGTAAGCTTGACCCAACCTAACGTGAACAACTAAACCAACCTTACGTGAACAACTAAAACGGGTAAACGTATCGCTTGTGAGCCATGATAAGTAATTCAGCTATTTACTGATGAACACGCGTATATAAACACATAAAAATTGGACACGTATCATGAGTCAGATAACCACCATAATTAATTCAATAACGCAAGCTATGAATAACTTAATGACGCAAGGTGCCGGGCAGGGCACCATGCTCCGAGGTGGTAAGCGGCGTGGCTTTTTCGATCAATTTCCTTACCAATGCATCATGAGAAATTGGTTCGGTCTTACCCTTATCCACCCGAGCTCAACCCGGTTTGTGATTTCTGTGCTATGCTAGCACTAAGTTTGCATGCCCGTTACGCGCTCATCTAGGGCCGCCGTCATTTGCACAACTTGATTACTACACTTTTTGTCCCAGGCGTTTCGTATGGAGAGAGAGACCCGATACTGCGAGTATCAAGCGTTTACGGGGTCGGGGGATATTGAAAGTAAGCTTTCTCATGAAAACTACTACGCCCTGTGTTTATCCCATTTCGGTTATAAAACTTTATTCCTAGCCAGCTTAAGATTTGTTCCGATTTGATCTAAACCGAAAGTTACGTTGAAAACTCCTACAAATCTAAGTACTATAAACCCGCGACGGTGACCGCGAATGTCTCCAACTTCGTAACTCTTTCCTATTCTCTTTTCCGACACACGAGTATATATATAATTTTTATTTTCTTCAAATAACATTATAACATGTTTGTAGAGATATACAGTTATAGTTACGCATGCGAACATGATTATCTCATATAAATCCACACAACAACCATTGAATCTAATATTCAAAATACTTCCAAGAAACACAGCTTTAAGACAAAAAAAACACGCTATTATAGTGACAGCCGAAAACTTAATATAGTGTCTATTGGTGAAATTATATCATTAAACATTGTGAAGAAAAGTTGACGCTTTGTACGCGTTCTAATCCTACAAAGTGACTTAAAAACATTTTCTTCGAAAATTTCTTCTGGGGATTCCAATTTTCTATCAAAATTAAACATGCAACGTGCTTTCCACAAAGCAAACTGACAATGCTGTATAACAAAATTAAAGCATATTTGTTTGCTTTTAGACATTAGTCTTCTTCCTAAGATTAAATCCGATAATTCAATTGTGTTAACCTCGGCTATACGTTTCAACATTGGCGTCAAAACTGTGTAGAAATCATATGCTCTACTACAGTATATAAAAACGTGTTCATTTCATTGTTGGA